>CM061142.1:276810528-276885529 GCA_030789695.1 Scilla litardierei | reverse complement strand
TTCCAACTTCTTCTATTCTAAGTTGTGCATGACTTCCAATAGGTGACTGAAGTTTAATTTACAGGCACCTGTCTCAAAACAGTCTACTGTGAATTGGTCAACAGTCATCTATTATGCACACTCTGTTTGACTTGATTTTTGGGCTTTTAGTCATTAACTTTCATCAGGCGACTGATGTACAAAGTACATGCGCCTGTCTAGTGTCAGGCACCTGTGACTTGTTAGTCAGTCGCATGTCTCATCTTGCCCAAACTTCTTAAGTTTTGTCAACTTTCACACTAGCCCCTGCATGCGATGTAAGATGGATTTACAGGCACCTACCCAGGGCACAACTGCCTGCCCATGGCACATGCGCCTATATATGCTTCTATAGTCGCATGTCCAACACTTGCCTAGAACTTTGATTTTGGAAAGTTACGCATTTGTGCAACAGATGACTGATGTTGGTTTCCCAGTCGCCTGCCCATGGCACAGGTGCATGTGGATTCCACATCAGTCACATGTCCTAGAATACCCAGAATTCATTGTTTTCACAACTTACGCATAAGTCACATGCAGAAAGTTTCTTAGTCGCCTGATGGTTTTCAGGCGCCTGTCCAACCTTCATCAGTCGACTGTCCTATGTGGTAAGTTACCATTTGAATTCTCACATACCCTCTTACATAGTACATCATTCGACTGTGGTTTCCTTACCAATCGACTGTCTGTACTGTAAATTCTATCTGTTGGCTGTTTCCACACGGATTTCAAGGGGGGTTTTCGGGTATTCTGTTTGAGGGTTTTGGCGAACCTATAAGAGGGGCATCTACTGTTCCATTGGATCCCTTTAGTCATTCTCTTAGAACCTCAATAATTCATCTTCAAGCTTTCAAGCTCTCATTCTCTCTAAGCCCTAGAATCTCATTCTCTCTTGCTCTCCAACCTAGAATCAAAGTTGATATCCTCTAGGCATTTGGTCGTGACAAGAAGAAGGGCTTCACTCTCTTCTTAGAAGAGCTCAACACTCACTTCACTTTGCTCCTTCAAGTTCTACTTCAAGGCATATGTGAATTATAAGTGTATTTTATAATTTCATAACTTCCGTTATTTGATTTCACTCTCGGTTTGTGAGAGTGATTTGCTTGATCCCAAGTTATAGGATTCAAGGACATCGATTGTTGTTCATTACACTTGTAGGGTTGCTACAAGTGGTTTAAAGAACACCTCAATTTAGGGTTCTAACTTGAGTATCCGGAGGTATCCGGGTAAAAAGGCAGTAGGATTTCCAAGAACAAGTTGGATTTGACTTGGGTAATTCGAACCATTGAAACTACTTATTGTTTGCGTTGTTCATTGTTGTTAATCCTTATTTCTGTATCTTTATTGGATTAGGATTTTAATTAGGAGTGATTTCTTAGTACATTTTTATAAACATTATTCAACCCCCCTTCTAGTGTTTTCCTCATAACCAGGGTCCTTACAGAAACGTCTCCATCCGATACTTCCACTTGCCAAAATTCAAGCCATTGAAACGCAGAGGACGAACCGTTGATTGTCCTTCGAATACGGAAGAAGCAACATCACGATCATGATTATTGTACAATGTAGGAGGAGGAACATTATTGTTGTTGGATGACATACTATAGACTAGCTCTGATACCAATTGTAAGGACCCTGGCTATGAGGAAAACACTAGAAGGGGGGCTGAATACTGTTTATAAAATTTAACTAAGAAATTACGCCTAATTAAAACCCTAATCCAACAAAGATGCGGAAATAAAAATTAACAACAATAAACAATGCAAACATATGTTTGTTTCAAGGGTTCGGATTACACAGTCAAAACCGACTTCTTCCTAATAATCATACGCCCCTTCTACATGGATACCTCCGGATACTCAAGTTAGAACCCTAACTTTAGGTTTCATTTAAACACACTTGTAGCAATCCTACAAGTGTAATCGACCAACAATTGATGTCCTTGAATCGCACACCTTGGGATCAAGCAAACCATTCTCACACACCGGGAAAATATGAAATTAATGAAATTAGAAATGACAACACTTACAAGTCACATATGCATTGATGTAGAACTTGAAGGAGCAAAGTGTGTTATGTGTTGATGTCTCTTCCAAGAAGAGAGAAACCCTTGTTCTTGTCTTCACCAGAACTAGATGATGATGAATCGGTTCTAGTTGGAAGACAAGATGAGAATGAGATTTAGGGCTTGAAAGAGTTGAGAGCTTGAGATCTTGAAGATGAATTCGTGAGTTGCTAAGAGAATGTCTAAAAGACTCTATTGGAATAGTAGAAGGCCTTTTATAGGTTCTCTAAAACCCTCAAACAAAATACCCAAAACCCCCTTTGAAATCCGTATGAAAATTCCTAACAGATTGATTTTACAGCCAGTACATGCAACTGATAAAGAACGGACAATCGTCTGTTGCACTGTGTCAAAGGGTAGGTGATAATTCAAAGGGTAACTTACCATGTAGGACAGTCGACTGATGGAGGTTGGACATGCACTTGAAAACCATTAGGCGACTGAAAACCCTTCTAAAGACGATGTTCCTTTCCTACGATGCACGGACGAGAACATCGTAAGTGGACGGTGAGTTATAGTATATATAGAATGTCGAAATCTAGGGAGGCGGTCGTCTACTCTTAGCTTTTTGTGGAAGGAGGAGAATGTGTGGTCGGGGTTGTCACGTGCGATTTGATTGGTTGGTTGAGAGAAACGGAATTAACTAAATATTAAACGTCTAAGGCCTTAGGGATTCCACACTAGGGCCTTCGGTAATGGATTTCAGGTCAATTTATTCTCGGTCGAATGATGGATTAGGGTAGGAGTGTCACATCTGGAGATGGGAACGAACATTAGACTTCCGTTGTTACACTCATCTAACACATCCCTATACAGAGCCACACTTTCTCTTTCGGCTTCATACGGAAATGCATGCATTATGCTTGACACTTGGTCCCGCCTCGTATCCATAGGCAATCGCATATCTATGGAATGCGACGCCATCCTATGGTTGATTCTATCGGTCGGGCTACTTTCGAAGTCATCGGCTAGCAGATTGGAGATTAGTGGTCACCCCTGTCTCTTGAGTCACCCGCGTGAGCGCGAGTCCTAGAAAACGGCCTCTCCTCGGCTCTCGAGTCACCTGCGTGAGCGCGAGCCCCAGAAAACGGCCACTAATCCCAAATCGGTTTCGTGGGGATTCTCCTTAAGATATGGAGTCGCTTTCACGGTCCTCCGATCCTAAGACTAATCCCCCAAAACCGATGTTCAAACCAATATAGGGAGATCCTAAATTCATCCAATGGAGGTCTAACCTAACATCCAATCCCTATGCTCCTAGGGATCCACCATAAGCCCTAGAAACCCACTACTCTAGCATGGCAAAGGCTCTAAATATGGGAGCAATAGAGATAGACATAATTACTCGGTCAAATTGCATGAAACTAATTTCAATAGGAAGAGCAAGCAATACAAAGACAATGCAAAAGGAACAAACCACAAACCAAGAAATAGATTGCAATTGAAATAACAAAGAGAGAGCTCCTCCCAATGGTTCCCCAAGTTTCTCACATAATTTCTTAGTTAACCTATACTAAAAACACTGTCCAGTATTTATACAAAGTCACTTGGGTTCGGCGATTTCAACATAACCAACCCAAAACCCACTAGAAAAAGCAAAATTGGAGTCTACCGACCTATCGCTCGGGCAAGCACAGTGCTCGCTCGCCCGAGCACCCCCTTGAGGGCTTTGTCTTAGGCGCTGGAGGAAGGGCCGCTCGAGTAAGCTGTAATAACCACTTTTCGGTCGTGCATATTTTTTAGTGCGTATACTATTATCGTAGGCGTATTTTTGTGTTCCATTTTATTTATCTTATTCCTTAGCTCTAGCACATGACCGGACCCCGTATTCCCGACCCTCGTGACGTTACGATCGTCTCGGTATTTTTTATTTTATTTTTCGGGCACCGTTGGACCTGCCGCTTATCCCCATTATTTTAATATTTAATAACCCTAAGTTTTGAGATTCAAAAACTCTAATACGTTTAACACAAATCAAATCAAATCTAACACCTATTATTATATTCATAACTAACCATAACCACTCCCCAATTTCCTCCCCCATATCAAGTAAGGAATCCCATCTCCCACATTATCTCTCCACGTGCACCCTCTCTCCAATCACTCACTCATGTTTCATGCATCTCCCCATCTCTCATAACAAACTCTCTTTCTATCTCCCCCTAAACTTTCCCAACAAAAAGCAACCAAGAGTAGCCCACTGGCTTTCACGCAGTATGAAAACACAAAAGAGGAAACCTACTCAACAAAGCCTAGGTCTTTTTCCCTCAGCCAGACAATTAGCAACCCAGGCCTCTTCCTAATCTTTCATGCAACCAAACAAAACCCATGGGATCTTTCCCCTCCTCACAGCACAACAACCCTCAAACCCAAACCCTTGCAGCAATCACCACTCCAATGTCCCCTCTCAACACCCGACTAGACCCAAGCAATGCCCAGGCGCCGCCCCCTTTGAGTCGCCACAAACCGTCGACCTCTCTCCTTAGACCTTTTGCCGCTGATACCCTTACCGCCATCTCCGACTCCATCGTCATTCACTGAACAAACCCACTCTGACCAAGCTCTCGCCTGCCACCACCAACCCGAACATACCCTCCAGTCTCCGGTGAGCTCCCAGCAAACCGGAGCCCCTCCGAATGCTGACGAACCCCCACCTTCTCCTCCGATCACTCCACTTTCCCATCATCCTTTCACCTCAGCCTAACGCCGACGTCGACTTCCCTCCCTCCGCTCCGATCTCCCGTCAACCCTACCACTTGCACCACAGAAACGCCGCCTTGCCCCATCTTTGAAGCTACCACCTCGCCGTCTTCCACGTACGTCGCCACCCCGGTGATCCTCCCTTCCACTGCAACATTAACGTCGCCATTCGAACCGTCGCTCCACGCGGTTGTCTCGCCACATCAGCCATCGAACCCCATAGTAGCACCTCATCCTCACTGCTCTCACCTGCAGGGACGATACAACAAGAGTACACGTAAGTGCATGCATTGGTTTATAATCTTAAAGCATTTTAGGGTTAGTATATATATGTAGTCAGTAATGATGTCAGTTAGAATTATACCTATGTTAGTTGTAAAACATCTATATTACAATTAAGGGCAGATTTCGAATTTATCCTATGTGGCAATGTCACATCAAGTTTTGGAGGGAAATTTTTGGGTTGAAGAGAAATTTGTTGGGAATACACAAAAACATTGAAATTATGGATAGCCTTTTAATATTAGTTATGAAAAAAAATGTTGTGCACATACACAATCTCATCTTGGGAATGAACGCGAGCCGTGGGAGAATGAACGCGGGAGATGCTGCCAACTCATTGATCTGCGTTGCAAAACCCTGTAAAATTTCGATCCCATCTACTGATATTTCAGGAGAAACTAATAATTATTGATGTTTGTTTAAAATTAGTGGGTCCAAGATTTTTAAATGAACAGTGTCCCCACGGGCACTAGTTATATGTATATGAAGCCCGCGCCGAAGGCGCCCGCTAATTATTTTTACGCTGATTTATTGTTCCGCGCCTAAGGTATCCGCCCGCGTCGAAATTGTTGTTTTACGTCGAATTTGTTGTTCTGCGCCGAAGGCACCCACTCCGAAGGCGCCTGTGCCGCTAAGTATTGTAAGTTAATTTGTTTTTCTTTTAAATTTTGGCTTTGAAAAAAAAATTTCGGGGAACAAAGATTTCTCAAGGGAAAATTAAATGAACCGTGCCTGCGGGCATGGGTTATGACTAGTTAGTATATATATGTAAGGGAGATGTTAGTATATACTGCAGTTTATTAATTGGCAGGTTAGTTCTACAGTATATTATACATTGTCAAAGTATGCTATATAATTAGTAAGATTTTAGGTTATATAATGTTTGGATGTGTATAAAAACAGTGTATAAATATGTTATATCTTAATATTTTGTAGCCTTATACCATTATCTGATGACGCAGATAATACATTTTTCATCGCGACCAGTTACCGCTTCCAGACCCAACGCCAGATCTACGCATGATCGACGAACTAAGTTGGTATCCATCTACACGTAGTAACCCACACATTATTCCATTGAAAACCTACTTAAAATCGGTAACATTAATCACTAAATTTACTTTGTGCTCCTTTAAACTATTGTGGAAATCTAGACCGATGATAGGACTATTCTTACAATGCACATTGGGTAGAATCGTCATAGAGAACCGTAGAGTAGATCTGATGTGTGAACAACATGATTTGGGACTGCTAGGATAGCCACGCTCAACCTAGGAACTTACCCTAATAGGATTTCTAAAAATGGTCCTTACATCGTCCCATTTAACCTGTTGCAGCAAACCATAACCAACACGCTGCCTGTGACAAGACGATCCCTATGGATGCACTTCTCGCCACTTCAGGCAAGTGTGTTAACTTGCGTAGTTACGGCCATGTTTAGGCCATTACTTTCTTTAGAATTGTAAAAGTACGAACAAGAGAACCAGACATGAAATAATAGCATCTGGGACACCCTCACGACAACCTAGAATTGAGGACGAAGTCTAGGCACTATTTACTATAATTCCCATGTCTATGCACTTCTTAAAATGGTCATGCATCATTCTTGTCTCGTCATGAACTGCATTCATAAATTGTATTGTGTTGCATAGCCTGTGGGCAATAGGGCACTCTCCAAAATAGAGAGAGTGATCCCTTATATGGATAGCCTGCGGGTAATTGGGTACTCACCTAGCAGAGTGAGTGATCCCTTGTACGTATAGCATGCAGGTAATAGAGCACTCTGTAAGATGGAGAGAGTGATCCCTTGTACGGATAGCCTGCGGGCAATATGGCACTCACCTAGCAGAGTGAACGATCCCTTGTACGGATAACCTGCAGGTAATAGGGAACTCACCTAGCAGAGTGAGTGATCCGTTGTACAGACCTGTCTTGTGCATTTGGGCTGGGGTATGGTTAAGCGTGCATAGGGATTAGAGGGTTTGATCCCCCTCTAACCGTAAGGCGTGAACCATTCGTAACACACACGGTCTTCTCTTGTCTTGTCTTGTAGTCGGTAGTACATGCTACGATCATTACCATGCCATGTTTACTTTTCTTGTGTTGTCTTTACTTTTGCCATGCTATACAATTGCCATGCTGTTGTATCTTATAACTACCATGTAAACAACATTTTAATATCTGTCTTTTAATTCCATTTACCTTCCAGTAGAGTCTTTCTTACCTCTCCTTGGAGATTATGCCTGACGTACAACTCCTTTTCCCTTGGGTGGTTATACGTCAGGTACTGAGACAGAGTGCCAGGACCAGGATGACTTGGCTGAGACGCCTGACCTAGAGAGGTAGGAGTCTGTTTTTGGCACTGAATAGCTCCCTATGGAGGACTAGAGTCATGTGCTGCTGCTTTTCTTTTAGTTTTGCTTTTTCGTACTTGTGGTAGGGGATTGTACCTGTTTGTAGTTTCTTGGTCATGTTGAGGCCCTGTTGTTTTTATTTCATGTACAGACTTATGGATATGGCTAATGAATGAAATAATGTTCTATTGTTCTGATTGCATGCAAGAACCTGTTATGTTGTTATCACAGATGCTTAGTGAACTCGAGCTTCACCGCTCCAGTTCATGCGGACCTTCGTAACGTTCTTGCTTTTCGTTGTTTTTGGAAAGCAGGGCATTACAGGTTTTAGTGGTTGCCCATGCAGTAGTGCATTTGCAAACTTTGGAACAATAGAAATACTATCATTAGCCAAAACATTTAGAATTACCTCAGGCACGAAATTTACCCAAGTATCTTGTCTCAGCATAATAGGGAAAACCATTAGACCAGGATTATAAGAAGACATAGTTAGACATCCATGCTTGATAGTTGGATACCTTTGTTAAGTTTTAGTCATTATCATCTTAGGAGTTACTTTGGTAGTTCTTCTCCATGCTCGGACCCTATTGAATTTTAGAATTCCTTTTAGTCATTTACTTGGGCCTATCAAATTTTGGGCCTAACAGAACGTAGTGATCGTCGCATCCATACAAGTTGAACCTGTAAAGTCTGCAACAGTTAGAGACTTTGAAGGCGTATTTCCGGAGGATGTTCTAGGTCTAGGCTTTAGATGGGATTAAAATCTTGATTCTCAAGGGACCCTTCCTCGAATTCTCTACCACAGTCTAGTTCATAAAAAAAATCTTAATACTAAGATTTATTAATCTTTAGTCGACCCTATAATCATGCCTCTGATTTTATTATTATTCCTAATCAATTTCACTTCCATGTTAATAACCGTAGAATTCCATCGTAGCAGATTCACAAGTTATTTCCCTAGTCGTATTTACGTTTTGATCATTCAATCCTACTCCTTACCCTCGATTCACCTGATCACTTCACTACGGTCATCATTAACCTTTCGATTCTTCTCCATTGCATATCCTGATTCTTTTAAAAGTATCTTCGATATTCCTTTTATTAAATTCCTCTCACAGTTTAAATTCATTGAAAACATTTAGCATGAACTTAGACTCCCTGCCTTTCAATTAACTCAAATTCATTCTTGATTTTTGAAACACTCTTTGACATCATCTTTAGTTATTATCTCATAATGATTTTCTAAACTATATCATCCATACTCATATATTTATCTTACTTTCTTCATATAATGAACTACATTTTTAAACCTTATTTCTATTTTGCCAAACTTATTTCAAACAACTTATCGTACATACTTTTAAATACATTTCTATGCTCCAACTTTTAAGTGTGTCAGTTTTACATTCATCGTATTCATACTTCAAAATTTTTGTACAATCTAATTCTAATTGCAAAACAAGTAATGCATCACCATACTCATTATTCTCCTTGCCTATTATTTGACTAATCATATTTCGCGTTTTAACTTATATTATTTACTCAACTTGTCATTTTCCTTCCTTAATTACTTAATTGTTCATAAATATTTTATGTCACCCAATAAACTAACTAATTATCTAAGCCTTAACTGGAATCGTTCATCGATCACAATATTGATTCGTTGCATCGTTCAACTCTATCCTTCACTATTGCTTAGATATCACGTTAGTGCTTGTCATTGCTTATGTCAACTTCAGTATAAGTATATTGGGCTTATTGGTATAAATCATGATGTTGTTGTGGTGCATGTATATAGGTAGTAGGTGTGGACACGTATGTGTGAATCTCCGTGTACCGATCAGGTACGAGTGTGCTTACCCCCAGTATATTTAGTATATTATGATTGTCTCTGTGTTATATATGCATACTCAGTGTTATATGTGATATATATGAAGTTCTATGTAGTATATTATGGTGTAGATATGAATATAAGGTGTATGTGTATGTATATGACTATATGAAGTATGTGTAAGCGTATGCACATGGGTGTTTATTGCTTTGTTATAGTGGGTATAATGTATGACGTAGTGTTTGAAGTAATTGTATTATGGTAGTGTTATTTGACTGAATATGAATGCATGTATGTATGTATTAGTATAGGGTAGCATGCTTATACGGAAAGTAAAACTATATGGTTGTCAATTATGATTTTGTAAATATGGTAGTGCTTTGTGTATAGTAATAATGTAGGTGTGCATGGTGACGACACACTTACAGTTAATGGGTGGGTGCATGGGTGTGAATAATAAAGTGTTGCGATTTGTTTTAATTATAATGATGGTTGTAATTGTATTGTATAATGGTATTATAAATCATGTTATGTATAATTTATGGCATATTAGTATTAATATTTGACATATAATTAGTGATGCATGTGTATTATGATTCATATAGCTATTTATTAGTATTATTACCATTTGTTATTGATATTAATATTAGTACTATTAAATGGGCGTTATGTATTATAGCATTGTGTTAATTGTGTTGCGTTATAGTTATGGTAATTTAGCAACTATATTGATATGACTTAGTGATGTAAGGATGAGAATTATTATTATTACTACTACTAGGGTTGTTAGTTAGTATTGCTAGTAGTGATAATACCATCGTTATTATTATTGTGTTAGTGATATTGATTGAGTATTTACTGTTGGATGCAACGATCTAGGATATTTAGTTTGATGATGACAAACGTGTGTTGTTATTTAATGTGTGTGCTAAGTGTGTTTTAGGAATAGCGAAGCGGTAATTCTTGAAGAGATGACTAAGTCAACGTGTTGGAGAAATTACTATTCATATAGCTAATGGACTTGGTCAAAGAGCCATGTACAAAGCAATGTGGACTATGTACAATATGGGATGAGATGGATTTGGTCAAATCAATTAGAAAGTTATGTAAGGATTTGATACTATCATTTTCCTATTCAAATTCCTATTTAGATGAAACAAAATCCCAAACAAATCTCCTATTCCTATTTTACTTGCAACTCAAATCTCCAAATCCCTTCATCTTAGTGATCTCCTATTGCCGCAAGCCAATGCCCTAGTATCCATCTATAAAAGCATCAAGGCAAAAACCACGAGAGGTGACCGATAATAAAATTCCAAAAACCCTAGGCCATCAAAAATCTCTCCAACCATCACAATCTTCGCATCATTCTTAAGGAGAGAAGTCACGCAAAAATTCTCGAAGGAGAGGAAAACCCTAAGTCTATAGTCTCTTACCGCAAACTCTCCAAAAGCCCAAACCCTTGCGTGTTCGTCTTTCTGCTGCCAAGCAATCCATGTACGCAAGTTCTTTCATCAAGCAGACCATCTTCATCAACGCAAAACTCCAAGCACTTGCTGTCGCCTTTCCCAACTTGTCACCGAGCCATTGCCATCGAGCGAGTCGCTGTCAGGGTTTTGTCGTCGAAGAGGAGACTTCGAAGCTGTCGTACACCGTCGTGGAGTCGACACCGTTGTCGTGCCCTCATACTGCCAAGGAAAAGATCACCGCTGTTGAAGCTTACCACCATCGGAGGCCTCTACCCATCTCAGCTCCTGGTCGAAGTCCTTGCGTCGGAGTATCATAGGCGCCATCGAGTCGTCATCTTCTTCGCTGTCATGAAGGATGTAGCCGCCGTCGACACCGAGTCCCATCTGTTGAGCCGTTGTCCCAATGTAAAGAGCTATCGGATGATCAACTCCAAGAGCTGTTGTTCTCCTCCTTCCACCAAGAACCTTGTTGCTGGGGAGAGCTGCAAAGAACAAGCACCGCCGGGGAGGAGCCTGCTGCCGCTATCGAGATCTTGCCGTCGCTTAGGATTGTCAGAGAAGTGGGTGACCACCGTCGAGAAGTCGTCGTTATCTCGTTGTCGTAGAGAAGTGATCAGTCGTCAAGGTCGAGTCGCTAGAAGTTCGCCGTCGTCAAGCTTGCGCCGTCGATAGGAAGAGTTGCATGCCCTAACTTTGAGACAGAGGAAACGAAGAGCTGACGTGGAGGAGCCCTGTGTGAGTACAAAAGAAAAGAAAAGAAGAGCTAATGTGGATTAAGATTTTAAGGGAATTTCTATATGCACAGACTGTAAGCTAATTGCTTTTGAATTGAATTTCTATACGCACAGACCGGATTGCAATCAAGCCATATTATGAGATCCAGGAATCAGATCGAGACACTGTTTGCGTCAGATTGGAGCTGACAACGTGCTGATTGACAAAGACGCTACACGGACACGAACTGAGCATTTCTAAACCATTTACTCTTTATATTTGTGTATTAGTATGTTGATCTCTATAGGGAAAACTTTATCAGTATTTGTGACTATTTTGAGACTTGTCTGGTTGGGGCTAGACAAGAGGGTCTTGACGTGTTGGTGCAATCAAGATACACATTTACTAGGTTGATAGGGTTCTGCACTTTGTTGAGTGTGGTACAGTCTAGGTGGGGAGTTGGAGCTAGGACCCCATTGTAGGTGTACAGAAGGAACTTATTAATGCTAGTATTTGCTTGGCGCTCAACGTAGGTCATTGGTGCGACCGAACCAGGGTAAATCTATGCGTACTCTGTGATTGTCTCTTATTTACTCTGCTTGTGTTTTTAGCTGCGTGTGATTTCTTGTGGGTTGCGCGAGAATTTTTTATTAGCCTATTCACCCCCCTCTAGGCTAGGATCGAGATCCAACAAGTGGTAACAGAGAAGGTTTTAGGATCTAGCCTAGGATTGATCATGGATCCCATTGATAGTGCTTTTGCTGAGGGTCAGTCAATATCACGTCCCCTAGATTTAATGGAGTAGATTATGCTTATTGGAAAAATCGAATGAGAATCTACTTAATTTCTATTGACTATAAAGCTTGGTAAATTGTTGAAAAAGGATGTAAACCACCTGTCATTAAAATTGAAAATGTTGAGATGCTTAAACCAGATGATAAATGGGATGATATTGATTGGAGACTCTATTCTCTTAATGATAAAGCTATGAATGCTCTCATTTGTTCATTAGATGAATCTGAATTCAATCGTATCTCACATTGTCTAACTGCGCAAGAAATATGGTATACATTAGAGGTGACGCACGAGGGAACGTCACAGGTGAAGGAGTCTAGACTTGCATTTCTGAGCACAGAGTATGAGGGATTTTGTATGATACCATCAGAGACCATATCAGAGATGTTTGCGAGGTTCACCAATATCATTTACAAGTCTACTCGCTTGGTAAGCCATATTCTAGTCTTGAAAATGTGAGGAAGATATTAAGAGCGCTGCCAAGCTCTTTCAGTCCTAAAGTCACGGCCATTCAAGAAGCGAAGGATCTATCGCAGATGAGGGTGGAGGACTTGATAGGTAACTTAATGTCCCATGAGCTTGAATTGCAAAATATTGAAGAAATAGAGAAACCTGAGGAGAAGGACAAAGCTACAAAGCCACTTGCTCTAAAAGCCAGCGAAGATGAAGATGACGATGAGGAGATAGCGTTGATGGTCAGAAATTTCAGAAAATACGTCAAGAATCCTCAAGGAAGATCAGAAATGCATAAAAGGTTCATTCGCTCTAACACTTTTATTTCAAATAGAAATTCTTCTGAACAAGATTCTGCTGATAAAGTTGAATGCTTTAAATGCAGGAAAAAGGGACACTTCGCGAAGCAGTGCAGACAAGAGACTTCTCAGGTGGCTAAAGACAAAGGAAAAGCCAAGATGCTAACTTGGGACATGGACAGCGAAGCTGAGGATGAGCACGAGGAGAATGTAGCTCACTCCTTCGTCTGCTTAATGGCAAAGAACGATGAGGTAAATTCCTTCACTAAAGCTGAATTATTAGATGTTTGTAAAGGAATGCAAAATGAGATTAATGAGCTAGAACTCACTTTAAACGACTATAGGAATGCTAGCTTTAAATTGCAAAAAGAAAACTGTGACATTTCTGATGAAGTAGATATTCTTAAAGAGGAACTTGTTTCATGTAACGCTAAAATTGTGTCACTAGAAAAAGAAAAAGCTAGCATGCCTAAAAAGCTACATGTCTTACTTGTCCTTCCTTATTGAATAATATTAGCATGCTTAAGCAAGATTTAATTAAGCTCGAAACTGAAAAGGATTATATGATTAGAGAGCTTAATGATAAAATGTGCATGTTAAATAACGATCTTAAAAGCATAATGGTTGAATTTGAAAAAAGGTAGGAGGATAACAAGAGAGCTTTTATAAGTAAATGCACCTTGCTTAAATTATTAAAATCCAAAGTTTCTAATCTAGAATTGGCATTAAGAAAATTTTCAATTGGTAAACATTCGTTGGATACCATACTTGAAAACTTAATATATTGCAATAAAAGAAGAGGACTTGGATTTGGTTTGAAAAATGTTGAAAAGCCTAAATTTAAGAAATTCCACAATGTGCTGTCACGGCCTGTACTCACTATTCGTAATACGGCTGTGCGTATAGCAATTTCGGGTACCTGATTGGTTTTATTGCTTTGTGTGTGAGTCGTGTCATTGAGTTGATAGGGCTGTAGCACCTTGGTCGCATCCTTAGCAAGCCGACCCCCCGACGCGTGCCCAACTTGGAATTACTGTCGCTTTTGGACCCTGTATCCTTTATACACTTTACGTGCATGTAGTCTTGTTCGTGCACGTATTTATTTTAGACTTTGTCTGTATCCAAACCCTATAGTGTGATAAGTCGTTGTGACCCTCTCGGAGAGTATTAAATTGTGAAATTGATTTGGAACGTCATTTCGCTGGTCGTTCTCCCACGATTTCACTTTGTTTGATGAGACGTCGCGATTTTCACTTTTGTCGTGAGGCCTTTTTATTTTTAATTTCGTTTCTCATCGTCGAAATTGTGATCCGTCTTCTTAGTTGCATTTCTCTCGTCCGTGCGGTCACCCCAGTATTTATCTTATGATTTTTAGGCCCCGTTTGACCCACTTTCACTTTTCCCCAGTTTAATAATTGGATTAACCCTAAGTTTCAATGGCTTATATCCTCTAATATTATTATTATATTATTATACATCCTAAATCAAATTTACCCAGCCCACTCTTGGCTGCACACACAGCCACCTTGGAGAGAGAGATAGGGTGAGATTCCTCATTTAATTATTTATTATATATCATTTCTAATCTTAAACAAATAACCCTAAAACCTAACTACCTCAGCCCTATCCCACGTTCAGCCCCTACCCACGTGAACAACACCCTCACCTAATACATTTAATAATAGCCTTAGGTTAAAAAATCTCCCAGCAACGCGAAAACAAAACAGTACCCGGCCCTAGGGTCTTCTTTCACGCAAACAAACCTCCGAGAGCCCATCTTGCGCTCTCCGACCAAAGCCCCCGCAACGCCGGATATTCCCGCAGCAGCACATCAGTAGCAAACGGTCGCCGCTAAAGCCGCTGCACCACCGCCCGCGGCCTCTCCCCTCTGCCGTCGACCCCTCTGACCCAGCGCCGCCACGACAGACCCCCCCGTTTGCCGTCCAAGCTTGAAACAGCGAGGGAGCTCGTTGTTTTGCGTTTTAACAACGTCTCGACGCGTCGTTGAGATATCGTCGTCCCCTTCCACTTATGGGTTCTTCCGATAGCCCTCTACCTCTCCTAGGGGTATTTCCCGACGTCACGATCATCCCCGACGACGCGCAACATCGTAGACTTCGTATACGTCGATCGTTCGTCTCAGTTCGTTGTTACGGATTCCCGGAAGCCGTACAAACATCTACCGATCACTTGCTCGCTGTTTGGAATCTTGCTCGCTCATCTGGTCGCTGTCCAGGGATTGGCGATCATAGGAATTTAATTTGGAATCTGGACTAGGAGCGCGTTCTATTATTCCAATCCATGGCGTCACTACCCGACGCCAGTGTAGCTCTCGCATCGTGTAAGGGTAACTTTCTGAACACTTAGGACCCCCAACCAATGCCTGCTAATGAAGATAAAAATCGATATTTTAATTGTCTAGTAAATCACTAATAAAGATAATTTAATTGGGACTGTAGGCTGGTGATCCGAGCATATAGGTAGACTGGACTGATTGGACGGTGTATTCAGAACGACTGATTGTAGGCAAGTGAAACTTGCCAGTTCTTTGTCGTGCTTTAGGCTATTTCTTGTTTTAGGCGTAAAAGAGACTAGGCGAAGAAATGCTACTCGCCTAGACGTAACTTTAAGATCTAGCTTGACAAAGAAGCTAGATCTGTCACCCTGCCATGTCATTCATGCATTACTGCCTGTCACGTTTAATTTTCATAAATGTATGCTCTTTACTTATGCACTGCCATGCCTGTCATGTTTAAATTCCTTGATACTCGTGTGTTGGTCAAAAGCCAATGCCCGATACTAGTGGAGGGGTAGGAATAAGCGATCACTTGAGCTTAGGAGTTGGCCCGCACAACCACTCCAGCCAAAAGTCGTTATCTCTGCACACGACGTGTTTCCTTGACTTTTAAAATTCCATGTGATTGTTTAGTAGCTTTGCTACCCATGCCATAATGTACTTGTTGCCTTGTTGAACTTGCGGCCATGTCATGCTTGTCGCATCTATTTAATTGTCGCATCCATACTTTAAAATGCCATGTCATCGCATATTTTAGAACTGCTAGGTTGTCTTACTTTCCTTTTAGTTTCCTTGCACAAGTCTCTTGTAGACTTGCTGACATGCGCCCTTGTCTCTTTTGGGTGTCGCATGTTAGTTGCTGAGGCTGAGCCCGTTGATGAGGACGAGGCGTTTGTTGACATTGAGCCTGGGTCCACTGTTGACATGGAGTACGAGGACACCGGCGACCAGTCGTAGAGACGTAGTTCTGTGTTGATTCTGATTATTTTTTTGTTAAGTTGTCGGTGCGTATCACCTTTCTTTCTGTACGTTGATTATTTCTGTTGGCCATGCTTCGGCCTTTTAGACTCTTCTTTTTAGCTTGGTGGCTTTTCTGTGATGTTGAAATTTATTGTGGGCATTCTGAGATTGAAATAATTTTATCTGTCTCTTTTCTTTATTATTATTTTTGTTCTGCTTCGCATTTGCAAGGACCTATACTTGGTTATTCCAGACGCTTTACAGACTGGGGCCTCACAGCTCCAAGTCTGAGCGGACTTCTCACACCTCGCCTCCATTTTAGGGTAGCGGGTCGTGACAGGTTTTGTTGGTGGCCCATGCAGGTCACTGCAACTGCAAATTATCAAAACAACGATAATAAAAATAGAATGTCCATTAAATAAATTAAAACATCCAAATCATAAGCCTTTAGTCTAATTTTTATCGTTTCCTATGTCTTAGGTGGCTGGTAGACGTGTTGCTCGAACATCTGTCTAGCTTAGTAGGGAAACCATTAGATCAGGACTATAGTAAGGCTTAGTTAGACGTCTGTGCTTGCTAGATAGAGGTCCCTAATTGTTAGCTAGACTCCTTGCTAGAAATTGATGTAATCTTCTTAGGAGGTACCTTAGTGGTTTTTGCCTAGCTCTGACCATATTAGACTTCTAGAAATTCTTTAGTCGTTCGCTTGGGTTCATCAATTTCGGGCCAAGCCGGACGCAGTTCATTACAGTCTAGTTTCTTAGGAAGTCTTAGCGCTAATTTTCCAAATCTTTAGTTGGTTGACCGTAGGGGTTCCCCGTAGAGTTTCATGAGTCATATCCTAGGCGTATTTTATATAAGACCACGCGATCTTATTCTTTCCCTCGTTTCACGTGATCGCTTCATGGCGATTATCGTTGATCCTTCGAATTTTCTCCATTGCAAATCTTGAATCCTTCAAGTCAATTTCGATTTTTTTTCCTTATTAAAAGTTTTTGCTCAGTTTAATTGTTGTTTTTTTTAAAAAAAAACCTCTTCTTAAATATTTAATTCCTCACTATTCGATTGAGTTAAAACCCTTTCGTAGATTTTGGAGTCTATTGGTTGAAATTTTTAATTACTATCTCGTAGCTATTTGCTAACCTATATTTCTCGCATTTTGGGGTTTTAAAAACTTTATTACTAATTGGATAGTTTGATATACCATCTTTTTCTAAACTACGAAATTCATTTTAGCCATTTGCCATATATACTTTAGAATATCTTCCAAGATAAATAGAACTTCAATTATTTTTATATATATCAGTTCTAGGTTCGTGATACTCCTACTTTAAGATCTTTGTATAAATCAATTCGTTTGGCAAATCTGGGTTTCTCTAAAAGTATTTTCAATATTATTTATTTGAAATTTCTCTCACGTTTTAAGACTTGGAAAACATTTAGCATGAGCTTAAATTCTCTACACTATAGTTGATCTGATTTCATTCTTTGAATTTCAAAACTTTTGCCGAAATTATTAAATTACTGCAGCATAATATTTTCTAACATATGTCCTTAATGTTCGTGTGAATGTTTTACATCTTCCTTATAATAAGTTTTCAATAAGCTAATAAACCATTCTTCTTATTATGTATATACGACTCAAACTTATTTCAAACTACTCATTTTATCGACCACCGATATTTTCATATGCATAAGAGAACTCCAACTTTTGAGGTACGACCGGTTTTGTACTCTTCGTATTTTAATTTATATCTTTTGCACTATTTTCCTGTATCCTATAAGAGTATCAGTACATCTATCTTTTCCCACCTAAACATTCACAATTATACCCCAGATTCACCTAACCAAGCTATCTCCTTATCCTCACCTTAATCTGAAGTCGCTCTTTTCGATCTTGTTCGTTACGCTTTTGGTTTCGGTTTCCTTTCTATTGTAGTGCTCATCATTACATGTGTCAACCGTAGCATAGTAGCGAGCCCATTGATTTTATTGCGATGTCGTTGTGGTGCATGTATAAGTAGAGTGTGTGGACCCGTGTGTGTGAACCCAGCGTATCACTCACGTTTGAGTGTACTTCCATGTAGTATATAAATGTTTGCCTATTGTGTGATATATACATACTCAGTGTTATTCATGATGTATATGAAGTTGTATGGATGATATTAGTTATATACGTGTGAGTAGCTATAACACTTTAGGGATGTCTGTATATATATTGGAAATTGTATTGGAGTATAGACTAGTAGTGTATGTAGTTCGAAGATACTTGTGAATGCTTGATATGTGTGTGTGTGTGTGTGTATATATATATATATATATATATATATATAAGTCAGGTGAATGTTAGGAGTAATGATGATAGGTGTACTTATAGTTAAGTGAGTAGGCCTATTATATGACCTATATGTTAGTACATGTGAGTATGTGCTCGTACGTAGATATGTATTGTGCTTAGACGTAAGTAGTTATATATTTGCGGCATGAATATATACGTGATATACGTATGGTAGTAGGGTTATAATTTTGATTAGTATTGCTTGCTTTTACGGGATGTTGTATGCGTGTATACCATGAGGTATACACGACTATTGCATATCTTAATTATGTACGTATAAGTAGATGTATATGTATACTAATTATAGGTAGATGGATATGGTGTGAATGTATATGTTACATGTGTGTGACTATACGATGAATGTATATATATTAGGGAGGGTATTATAATTGTATGTGTGCTGATGTCTGTAATATTATTATGGTATATAAAGTGATCGAACTACGTGTGTGTTACCTAACTAAATATTAAGTGTGATTGACATTATGGTATGTATACGGCTATGCTGGTAGATGTGTATACTTTGGAGTGGTATTAGTATATGTATAGATACCATGTTACTTATCTAGAGTATTCTGATATGTGTTTTGAGTCTCACTCAAGCATGGGTGGGTATACTCTAAGTATATTGTTACATAAGTCTGTGGTTTGCGTGTAGTACCATGAATATAGCAATGGATGATGTATGTATAGTGATAGGATTTTTAGTGCCTGGTTGTGCTATGCACATGATTGTGGGTCGCTATACCAGTGTATAGATATAGGTGTTGGTCTTGTGGTATAGTTATTTACTAAGGACTTGCCGTGTGAACGTATTTGTGCTAGCTAAACTAGGTGTGTAGATGTGCTGAGTATATAGTGGTATGATTGGTATATATGAATAAAATATTAGCGTGTGTGGGTGTGCACCATGTACGGGTAAGTATGTGCTTAGTTATAGGTATTGGTGACTATGGTATGTGTGGCGGGTCATGAATATAGTTATAGGACCGTATGTGATGTGAATATATGGTGAAATATTTGCATGCATTTGAATGTCTATATAATTGTGAAATTTATAGTAGTGGTTAATGTATCTTAGATATAATAACATGATTTAATATTAAGTGGTGTGGTTGTTGTGTTGATATGTTGGCATTGGATGTACACTAGGAGATATAGGTAGTAGTGTATCCTGGTTGTTTTGTGCATAGATAGTTATCTATACGTGAAGTACTACGATTGTATTTGCTGGTGTGAACTATTTAATTGTTTGTGAGTATGTGCACCATGGTAAGTAATAAGTGTTTACTAGTTATATGAGGATGTACGTGATTATATGGATGATTGAAATACGTGTATGAATTTGACTGACTATGATAGGTATAAGTGTATAATGTGCGAGAATATATATAAACTTGTTAGTACTGTTAATGTTTGACTACCAAGTGCATATATAAGCACTTGTGATGATTATACATGGTTTGAATTATAGTGTGATGTGATTGGGATAGCTACTAGTCTGGCTAGAGATATAATTATAGTTAGAAAGTCCGAGGACGGACTTTATTCTAAGGTGGGTAGGATGTCACGGACTGTACTCACTATTCGTAATACGGCTGTGCGTATAGCAATTTCGGGTACCTGATTGGTTTTATTGCTTTGTGTGTGAGTCGTGTCGTTGAGTCGATAGGGCCGTAGCACCTTGGTTGTATCCTTAGCAAGCCGACCCCCCGACGTGTGCCCAACTTGGAATTACTGTCACCATTGGACCCCGTATCCTTTATACGCTTTACGTGCACATAGTCTTGTTCGTGCACGTATTTATTTTAGACTTTGTCTGTATCCGAACCCTATAGTGTGATATTTCGTTGTGACCCTCTCAGAGAGTTTTAAATTGTGGAATTGATTTGGAACGTCATTTCCCGGGTCGTTCTCCCACGATTTCACTTTGTTTGATAAGACGTCGTCATTTTCACTTTTGTCGTGAGGCCGTTTTATTTTTAATTTCGTTTCTCGTCATCGAAATTGTGATCCATCTTCTTAGTAGTGTTTCTCTCATCCGTGCGGTCACCCCAGTATTTATCTTACGATTTTTGGGCCCAGTTTGACCCACTTTCACTTTTTTCCCAGTTTAATAATTGGATTAACCCTAAGTTTCATTGGCTTATATCCCCTAATATTATTACTATATTATTATACATCCTAAATCAAATTTACCCAGCCCACTCTTGGCCGCACACACAGCCACCTTATAGAGAGAGATATGGTGAGATTCCTCTTTTAATTATTTATTATATATCATTTCTAATCTTAAACAAATAACCCTAAAACCTAACTACCTCAGCCCTATCCCACGTTCAGCCCCTACCCACGTGAACAACACCCTCACCTAATACATTTAATAATAGCCCTAGGTTAAAACATCTCCCAGCAACGCGAAAACAAAACAGCCGCCGGCCCTAGGGTCTTCATTCACGCAAACAAACCTCCGAGAGCCCATCTTGCGCTCTCCGACCAAAGCCCCCGCAACGCCGAATATTCCCGCAGCAGCGCAGCAACAGCAAACGGTCGCCGCTACGCTGCTGTCCGCGGCCTCTCCCCTCCGCCGTCGACCCCTCTGACCCAGCGCCGCCACGACAGACCCCCCTCTGCCGTCCAAGCTTGAAACAGCGAGGGAGCTCGCTGTTTTGCGTTTTAACGACGTATCGACGTGTCGTTGAGATATCGTCGTCCCCTCTCGCTGTTGGGTTCTTCCGACAGCCCTCTACCTCTCCTAGGGGTATTTCCCGACGTCACGATTGTCCCCTACGACGCTCAACGTCGTAGACTTCATGTACGTCGACCATTCGTCTCGGTTCGTTGTTACGGATTCTCGGAAGCCGTACAAATGTCTACCGATCACTTGCTAACTGTTTGGAATCTTGCTCACTGATCTGGTTGCTGTCCAGGGATTGGCGATCATAGGAATCTAATTTGGAATCTGGACTAGGAGCGCGTTCTATTATTCCAACCCCTGGCGTCGCTACCCGACGCCAGTGTAGCTCTCGCGTCGTATAAGGGTAACTTTCTGAACACTTAGGACCCCCAACCAATGCCTGCTAATGAAGATAAAAATCGGTATTTTAATTGTCTGGTAAATCACTAATAAAGATAATTTAATTGGGACTGTAGGCTGGTGATCCGAGCACATAGGTAGACTGGACTGATTGGACGGTGTATTCAGAATGACTGATTGCAGACAAGTGAAACTTGCCAGTTCTTTGTTTAGGCCGTGCTTTAGGCCATTTCTTGTTTTAGACGTAAAAGAGACTAGGCGACGAAATGATACTCGCCTAGACGCAATTTTAAGATATAGCTTGACAATGAAGCTAGATCTGTCACCATGCCATGTCATTCATGCATTGCTGCCTGTCACGTTTAATTTTCATAACTGTATGCTCTTTACTTGTGCACTGCCATGCCTGTCACGTTTAAATTCCTTATCTGTACGCACTTAAATTATAACTTGCTATGCCATGTCATCCATGCTTGAATGTGCATTTGTAGCACACGCTACGTACTTCCTTGTTCAGGCTAGGCACCTGCGTTGCAGGCGCAATCCTATGCCAAATACACTTCCTGGCTCGTGATCTAGAAGCGGGCTACATGTGTTGGTCAAAAGCCAATGCCCGATACACGTGGAGGGGTAGGGATAAGCGATCACTTGAGCTTAGGAGTTGGCCCGCGCAGCCACTCCAGCCAAAAGGCGTAATCTCTATGCACGACGTGTTTCCTTGACTTGTATAATTCCATGTGATTGTTTAGTAGCTTTGCTACCCATGTCATGATGTACTTGTTGCCTTGTTGAACTTGCTGCCATGTCATGCTTGTCGCATCTATTTAATTGTCGCATCCATACTGTAAAATGCCATGTCATCGCATATTTTAGAACTGCTAGGTTGTCTTACTTTCCTTTTAGTTTCATTGCACAAGTCTCTTGTAGACTTGCTGACATGCGCCCTTGTCTCTTTTGGGTGTCGCATATTAGTTGCTGAGCCTGAGCCCGTTGCTGAGGACGATGCATTTGTTGACATTGAGCCTGGGTCCACTGTTGACGTGGAGTACGAGGACACCGGTGACCAGTCGTAGAGACGTAGTTCTGTGTTGATTCTGATTAGTTTTTTGTTAGGTTGTCAGTGCGTAGCACCTTTCTTTCTGTCCGTTGATTATTTCTGTTGGCCATGCTTGGGCCTTTTACACTCTTTTTTAGCCTGGTGGCTTTTCTGTGATGTTGGAATTTATTGTCGGTATTCTGAGATTGAAATAATTTTATATGTCTCTTTTCTTTATTATTATTTTTATTCTGATTCGCATTTGCAAGGACCTATACTTGGTTATTCCATATGCTTTACAGACTGGGGCCTCACAGCTCCAAGTCTGCGCGGACTTCTCACACCTCGCCTCCATTTTAGGGAAGCGGGTCGTGACATGGGCCTTCTATTGTGAAAAATATGCATACAAAGTGATTTACTTGTGATAGTGTTGGTCACACATCCTATTATTATAAGTTTAGGAACACAAACATATAGTTCAAACAAGTGTGGCCACCTAAAACTTTAATGGCTAACACTAGTGGACCTTGTTGGATTCCAAGGTCACACTTAACACCTTTCATATAGGTGGGATAGCGATTTGGCAAGGAGCATTGAATTTAAAGTCTCATTCTTTTAGCTCAGTAGTCAAATAGCGACGCGAATCTATATTATAAAAGAGGGATGTTATCAAGAGAAATTGGATAAGAGATATTGGACAAGAGAAATTGGATAAGAGATATCTATATTATAAGAGAGTGATGTTATCAAGAGAAATTGGATAAGAGATATTGGACAAGTGAAATTGGATAAGAGATATCTATATTATAAAAGAGGGATGTTATCAAGAGAAATTGGATAAGAGATATTGGAAAAGAGAAATTGGATAAGAGATATCTATATTTTAAAAGAGGGATTTTATCAAGAGAAATTGGATAAGAGATATTGGACATGAGAAATTGGATAAGAGATATCTATATTATAAAAGAGGGATGTTATCAAGAGAAATTGGATAAGAGATATTGGACAAGAGAAATTGGATAAGAGAAATCTATATTATAAAAGTGGGATGTTATCAAGAGAAATTGGATAAGAGATATTGGACTAGAGAAATTGGATAAAAGAAATCTATATTATAAAAGTGGGATGTTATCAAGAGAAATTGGATAAGAGATATTGGAAAAGAGAAATTGGATAAGAGATATCTATATTATAAAAGAGGGATGTTATCAAGAGAAATTGGATAAGAGATATTGGAAAAGAGAAATTGGATAAGAGATATCTATATTATAAAAGATGGATGTTTTCAAGAGAAATTGGAAAAGAGATATTGGAAAAGAGAAATTGGATAAGAGATATCTATATTATAAAAGAGGGATGTTATCAAGAGAAATTGGATAAGAGATATTGGACAAGAGAAATTGGATAAGAGATATCTATATTATAAGAGAGGGATGTTATCAAGAGAAATTGGATAAGAGATATTGGACAAGAGAAATTGGATAAGAGATATCTATATTATAAGAGAGGGATGTTATTAAGAGAAATTGGATAATAGATATCAATATTATAAAAGAGGGATGTTATCAAGAGAAATTGGATAAGAGATATTGGACAAGAGATATTGGATAAGAGATATCTAAATTATAAAAGAGGGATGTTATCAAGAGAAATTGGATAAGAGATATTAGACATGAGAAATTGGATAAGAGATATCTATATTAAAAAAGAGGGATGTTATAAAGAGAAATTGGATAAGAGATATTGGACAAGAGAAATTGGATAAGAGATATCTATATTATAAGAGAGGGATGTTATCAAGAGAAATTGGATAAGAGATATCTATATTATAAAAGAGAGATGTTATCAAGAGAAATTGGATAAGAGATATTGGACATGAGAAATTGGATAAGAGATATCTATATTATAAAAGAGAGATGTTATCAAGAGAAATTGGATAAGAGATATTGGACAAGAGAAATTGGATAAGAGATATCTATATTATAAAGAGGGATGTTATCAAGAGAAATTGGATAAGAGATATTGGACAAGAGAAATTGGATAAGAGATATCTATATTATAAGAGAGGGATGTTATCAAGAGAAATTGGATAAGAGATATCTAGATTATAAAATAGGATTGTTATCAAGAGAAATTGGATTAGAGATATTGGACAAGAGAAATTGGATAAGAGATATCTATATTATAAGAGAGGGATGTTATCAAGAGAAATTGGATAAGAGATATCTATATTATAAAAGAGGGATGTTATCAAGTGAAATTGGATAAGAGATATTGGAAAAGAGAAATTGGATAAGAGATATCTATATTATAAAAGAGAGATGTTATCAAGAGAAATTGGATAAGAGAAATTGGAAAAGAGAAATTGGATAAGAGATATCTATATTATAAAAGAGGGATGTTATCAAGAGAAATTGGATAAGAGATATTGGACAAGATAAATTGGATAAGAGATATCTATATTATAAAAGAGGGATGTTATCAAGAGAAATTGGATAAGAGATATTGGACATGAGAAATTGGATAAGAGATATCTATATTATAAAAGAGGGATGTTATCAAGAGAAATTGGATAAGAGATATTGGACAAGAGAAATTGGATAGGAGATATCTATATTATAAAAGAGGGATGTTATCAAGAGAAATTGGATAAGAGATATTGGAAAAGAGAAATTGGATAAGAGATATCTATATTATAAAAGAGGGATGTTATTAAGAGAAATTGGATAAGAGATATTGGAAAAGAGAAATTGGATAAGAGATATCTATATTATAAAAGAGGGTTGTTATCGAGAGAAATTGGATAAGAGATATTGGACAAGAGAAATTGGATAAGAGATATCTATATTATAAGAGAGAGATGTTATCAAGAGAAATTGGATAAGAGATATCTATATTATAAAAGAGGGATGTTATCAAGAGAAATTGGATAAGAGATATTGGAAAAGAGAAATTGGATATGAGATATCTATATTATAAAAGAGGGATGTTATCAAGAGAAATTGGATAAGAGATATTGGAAAAGAGAAATTGGATAAGTGATATCTATATTATAAAAGAGGGATGTTATCAAGAGAAATTGGATAAGAGATATTGGAAAAGAGAAATTGGATAAGAGATATCTATATTATAAAAGAGGGATGTTATCAAGAGAAATTAGATAAGAGATATTGGACAAGAGAAATTGGATAAGAGATATCTATATTATAAGAGATGGATGTTATCAAGAGAAATTGGATAAGAGATATCTATATTACAATTGAGGGCAGATTTTGAATTTGTCCTATGTGGCAATGTCACATCAAGTTTTGGAGGGAAATTTTTGGGTTGAAGAGAAATTTGTTGGGAATACACAAAAACATTGAAATTAGGAATTGCCTTTTAATATTAGTTATAAAAAAAATGTTGTGCACACACACAATCTCATCTTGGGAATGAACGTGAGCTGTGGGAGAATGAATGCCGGAGAATGCTGCCAACTCATTGATTCGCGTTGCAAAACCCTGTAAAATTTCGATCCCATCTGCTGATATTTCAGGGGAAACTAATAATTATTGATGTTTGTTTAAAATTAGTGGGTCCAAGATTTTTAAATGAACAGTGTTCCACGGGCACGGATTATATGTATATGAAGTCGCGCCCGCGCCGAAGACGCCCGCTAAATTTTTTAACGCTGATTTGTTGTTCCGCGCCTAAGGCACCCGCGTCGAAATTGTTGTTTTAGGTCGAATTTGTTGTTTTGCGTCGAAGGCACCCACGCCGAATTTGGTTTTCTGTGTCGATGGTGCATGCGCTGAATTTGTTGTTCCGTGCCTAAGGCACCCGCGTCGAAATTGTTGTTTTACATCGAATTTGTTGTTCTGCGCCGAAGGCACCCACGTCGAATTTGGTTTTCGATACATCGAAGGCGCATGCGCTGAATTTGTTGTTCCGCGCTGAAGGCGCCCGCGCCATTTTTTAACGCTGATTTGTTGTTCCTCGCTTAAGGCACCTGCGTGTGTTTTTCTGCGCCGAAGGCACCCACGTCGAATTTGGTGTTCTGTGTCGAATGCGCATGCGCTGAATTTGTTGTTCCGCACCGAAGGCACCCACGCCAAAGGTGCCTGTGCCGCTAAATATTGTAAGCTAATTTGTGTTTCTTTTAAATTTTGGCTTTGAAAAAAAATTTCGGGGAACAAAAATTTCGCAAGGGAAAATCTAAAATGAACCGTGCCCGCGGGCACGGGTTATGACTAGTCTATATTATAAAAGAGGGATGTTATCAAGAGAAATTGGATAAGAGATATTGGAAAAGAGAAATTGGATAAGAGATATCTATATTATAAAAGAGGGATGTTATCAAGAGATATTGGATAAGAGATATTGGACAAGAGAAATTGGATAAGAGATATCTATATTATAAGAGAGGGATGTTATCAAGAGAAATTGGATAAGAGATATCTATATTATAAAAGAGGGATGTTATCAAGAGAAATTGGATAAGAGATATTGGAAAAGAGAAATTGTATAAGAGATATCTATATTATAAAAGAGGGATGTTATCAAGAGAAATTGGATAAGAGATATTGGACACGAGAAATTGGATAAGAGATATCTATATTATAAAAGAGGGATGTTATCAAGAGAAATTGGATAAGAGATATTGGAAAAGAGAAATTGGATAAGAGATATCTATATTATAAAAGAGGGATGTTATCAAGAGAAATTAGATAAGAGATATTGGACAACAGAAATTGGATAAGAGATATCTATATTATAAAAGAGGGTTGTTATCAAGAGAAATTGGATAAGAGATATTGGACAAGAGAAATTGGATAAGAGATATCTATATTATAAGAGAGGGATGTTATCAAGAGAAATTGGATAAGAGATATCTATATTATAAAAGAGGGATGTTATCAAGAGAAATTGGATAAGAGATATTGGAAAAGAGAAATTGGATAAGAGATATCTATATTATAAAAGAGGGATGTTATCAAGAGAAATTGGATAAGAGATATTGGAAAAGAGAAATTGGATAAGAGATATCTATATTATAAAAGAAGGATGTTATCAAGAGAAATTGGATAAGAGATATTGGAAAAGAGAAATGGGATAAGAGATATCAATATTATAAAAGAGGGATGTTACCAAGAGAAATTGGATAAGAGATATTGGACAAGAGAAATTGGATAAGAGATATCTATATTATAAGAGAGGGATGTTATCAAGAGAAATTGGATAAGAGATATCTATATTATAAAAGAGGGATGTTATCAAGAGAAATTGGATAAGAGATATTGGAAAAGAGAAATTGGATAAGAGATATCTATATTACAAATGAGAGATGTTATCAAGAGAAATTGGATAAGAGATATTGGACAAGAGAAATCGGATAAGATATATCTATATTATAAGAGAGGGATGGTATCAAAAGAAATTGGATTAGAGATATTGGACAAGATAAATTGGATAAGAGATATCTATATTATAAAAGAGGGATGTTATCAAGAGAAATTGAATAAGCGATATTGGACAATAGAAATTGGATAAGAGTGATGTTATCAAGAGAAATTGGATAAGTGATATTTATATTACAAACGAGAGATGTTATCAAGAGAAATTGGATAAGAGATATTGGACAAGAGAAATTGGATAAGGGATATCTATTATATAAAAGACGGATGTTATCAAGAGAAATTGATAAGAGAATTTGGACACGAGAAATTGGATAAGAGAATTTGGATATCTATTATATAAAACAGGGAAATTGAATAAGAGAAAATATAAGAGATGAGATTTTGAGGGATAAAATTGGAGGTGGGGAATTTTGCACATACAATCCTGGTTTTTGTATTTTTGCATATGGACCCTCCCCACACACACACCCACACTTTTTATTCTCACTCCTTCCGGCCATTTTTTTCCAGTTCTATGAAGATTTTGAATCTTATCCTTCTAGGACAAAGCTTTGTCCTACGTGGCAAGTTTGTCCTAGGTGGTAATAACAATTTTGGGGGGACTTAAATTTTGGGGGAAAACTTAAATTTGGGGGGAAAACTTGAAATTTTGTGGGAAAACTTGAAATTTGGGTGAACTTGAAATTTGTGGGGGAGAAAACTCAACCATTAAATAAACCGTGCCCTATGGGCACGGGTAATGACTAGTCTATATTATAAGAGAGGGATGTTATCAAGAGAAATTGGATAAGAGATATCTATATTATAAAAGAGGGATGTTATCAAGAGATATTGGGTAAGAGATACTGGAAAAGAGAAATTGGATAAGAGATATCTATATTATAAAAGAGGGATGTTATCAAGAGAAATTGGATAAGAGATATTGGAAAAGAGAAATTGGATAAGAGATATCTATATTATAAAAGAGGGATGTTATCAAGAGAAATTGGATAAGAGATATTGGACAAGAGAAATTGGATAAGAGATATCTATATTATAAGAGAGGGATGTTATCAAGAGAGATATCTATATTATAAAAGAGGGATGTTATCAAGAGAAATTGGATAAGAGATATTGGAAAAGAGAAATTGGATAAGAGATATCTATAATATAAAAGAGGGATGTTATCAAGAGAAATTGGATAAGAGATATTGGACATGAGAAATTGGATAAGAGATATCTATATTATAAAAGAGAGATGTTATCAAGAGAAATTGGATAAGAGATAGTGGACAAGAGAAATTGGATAAGAGATATCTATATTATAAAAGAGGGAAGTTATCAAGAGAAATTGGATAAGAGATATTGGAAAAGAGAAATTGGATAAGAGATATCTATATTATAAAAGAGGGATGTTATCAAGAGAAATTGGATAAGAGATACTGGAAAAGAGAAATTGGATAAGAGATTTCTATATTATAAAAGAGGGATGTTATCAATAGAAATTGGATAAGAGATAACTATATTATAAGAGAGGGATGTTATCAAGAGAAATTGGATAAGAGATATCAATATTATAAAAGAGGGATGTTATCAAGAAAAATTGGATAAGAGATATTGGACAAGAGAAATGGGATAAGAGATATCTATATTATAAAAGAGGGATGTTATCAAGAGAAATTGGATAAGAGATATTGGAAAAGAGAAATTGGATAAGAGATATCTATATTATGAAAGAGGGATGTTATCAAGAGATATTGGATAAGAGATATTGGACAAGAGAAATTGGATAAGAGATATCTATATTATAAGAGAGGGATGTTATCAAGAGAAATTGGATAAGAGATATCTATATTATAAAAGAGGGATGTTATCAAGAGAAATTGGATAAGAGATATTGGACATGAGAAATTGGATAAGAGATATCTATATTATAAAAGAGGGATGTTACCAAGAGAAATTGGATAAGAGATATTGGACAAGAGAAATTGGATAAGAGATATCTCTTATACAATTCAGGGCTTTTTTCAAACCTTTGTCCTACATGGCGGTTTTTGTCCTACGTGTCACTGTTTGTCCTATGTGTCATTAGAAAATACGACAGGTGCCAATTTGTCTTCCGTTTTGAATTGAGCCGGTTATAGAAACTGCCAATTTTCCATAACCACTTAAAACCATTTTCTACAAGGACGTTTTCAACTCTCGACTTTCTCAAATCAACATTAACATTTCTTCTGCTCTCTCGGAATAAATTGCTTCTGCTCTCTCGCGACGTTCTCAACTCTCAGAGATTAATTTCTGTAAGAATATCCAATTTAATTTCAAATCATTTGTTCTGGGGTTCCTTTCCTTAATTGCTTCCGGCCTCAATTTGTTCTGGGTTCCTTTCCTTAATTACATAAATTAATTCTGGCCATTTCAAATCATTTGTTCTGTGGTTCCTTTCCTTAATTGCTTCCGGCCTCAATTGGTTCTGTGGTTCTTTTCCTTGATTGTGCAATTAATTTCATTTAGTCAATGTTTTTTAAGAATCAATCTCTGGGGTTCCTTTCCTTAATCTCTGGGGTTTGTTTGGCATTTTTGGGAATCAATTGTTTGTGTTTACTGCTAATTTTTTGAATTAATTTCCTTAATCCTCCGGTAATTAATTTCCTTAATCCTCTGGTAATCAATGTTTTCTGTCTACTGCTAATTTTTTCTTCTTTCTATTTGTGTTCCAGGTATTATCTCTTTACTCTGGTCCACAGGTTAGCGACAATTGTTTTCTACTGGGTTTTTCCAGTTCTTTGCAATAAAAATTTTTTAAGTGTGTGTGGAGCTTCTCTTTACCCTAGGATCCAATTTTGTTCAATGTTTTAACCGAGTAGAAAATTAATACCTGGAACAAACAATTATGACTATTTCTTTAATTTGCTTCCAATTTTTTTCAATGTGCATATTAAATAAACGAGTAGAAATCCAGACAAAAGCATCCTTCATCATGGAAATGATTGGAATGAATACGTGGGATTCTGTCAGAATTTTAATCTACACAAATTCTACGTAGGAAAAAAAATAGTGAATAATTGTTTTTTTCTTCTGAAGGATGCTTTCTTCCCATAAACTTCAACCTTCATCCCACAAACGTAACTCATCTGCGTCGTGCTCAATTCAAGACATCCCCCCTCTCTCTCAATTTCATTCATTAATTTCTGATCCCTACGGTTCCGGTTAATTTTTGACATTTGAAATAAATTTTTGGCATTTGTTTTTCATGTTTGATATCAACACATTCTTAAAGTACCTGACCTTTTGACTGTTTGCGTTTCAGTTTTTGGCATTTGTCTGTTTAGGTGAATTACTCTTCATTTTTTGGGTAGAGGTTATGTCATTTTTATGTACGCGCCTGTTAAATATTAACCTGGGATGCAGAGTCCTTTTATCTATGTGTTTGTTATTTACAGATCACCCAAAGGAATTTGACAAGGATCAATAATATATTTCGTAATATCAAGTTTCATTAATTTACAGTCTCATTTTCTTAGAGGGCAGATTTTACATGGTCATTTATTACAGGGCAGAGTTTACATGGTCATTTCTATATTTAACCCATTTTGCCTGCTCTGTACACAACTGTTCAATTTGTTGTACATGCTTCCTGCTCTGTACACCACTTTTCAATTTGACAGGAAATTGGAAATCCTACCTTTCAAATTACATTGATACTTAAATGGTTCATAGGATAACAACTTCATGTGTACTATGCTTTGTTGACTGTAAAACTGGACTTCCAGTATGTGAACCTCATGCCCTAATCAGTTCAAAGGATCTCAATTTGTTTGCTCATGCACTCCTTTATTCCAAATCTTGCAAATGTTATTTTTAGAATGGTTTTAAAAATTAAGAATTTTTGGAAGGTATTATTCAAGAGTTATTTTTGATAGGTAGTAGGCAAGAGTTATTTTTTGGTAGGAATTAATTTGGTGAACTAACAAATAGCATGGAGAAGAAAATTTTATTTGATAGAGATTGTAATACACATAAAATTGTGACAGCCTACTTACACTCATATCCAGATTATACATGAAGCCAAGGACAAATATAATTCAACAATACGGATGCCAAAGAGCAAAATATCCTAACTTTCTTGATATAAATTCTTTGCAATTCTGTTTTACTGGCAGTTTATATAGTTAAGGGTTATTTTTTGATAGGTATTAAGAAGTAAGAATTTCTGAAAGGTATTAACCAAGACTTATTTTTGAACGGTATTAGGCAAGAGTTATTTTTTGGAAGGTATTAAGAATTTTTTGAAATTTTTGGAAGGTATTTTTTGTAATTTTTGGTAATTTGTGGAAGGTATTTTTGGTAATTTTTTAGGCACTAACAAACTTCAGATATTCACTCACATAATTTTTGGAATTTTTAAGGTACTAAGAGTCTTGGAACTAGCAAAAGCAAATAATTTGGTGAACTAACAAAGAGCAGGGAGAAGAAAATTTTATTTGATCGAGAGTGTACTACACATAAAATTGTGACAACCTATATCCAGATTATACATGCCGCCAAGAACAAATATAATTCAACAAGCTTGATACCAAAGAGCAAAATATCCCAACTTACTTGATATAAATTCTTTGCAACTATGTTTTACCTTCAGTTTACAGTAAATGTTATTTTTTGAAAGGCATTAAGAAGCAAGAATTTTTGAAAGGCATTAAGCAAGAATTTTTTTTGAAGCGTATTAGGCAAGAGTTATTTTTTGGAAGGTATTAATAATTTTTTGAATAGGTTACTTTACATGTTAATTACTGTATAATAGGGCACAAAAATTTTTAGAATAGGTTTTTAAGTTGACATAAAAAAATTGAACTCCCAATTGTAAATCATCATTTTGATATAGACTATCTAAAATTTTTGCGGTCCCATACTTATTCATATCAACTGACTGTGTGTCAAATTTCTTTCACCCTTCAATTTTTGCAGACTAAGTTTCAAATTCTCTTTTTTACGTTTGAAATTTCATATCAACTAACTGAGTTTCGTTTGAAAAAATTTTCCTCTTGCTCGAGGTCACATAAATTAGGTTTAATGTCGTTTTCACAAAAAAAATTTCGTTTACATTTTTCCTTTTGCTGGAGGTTACATTAACCAAGTTTATGGTCAGTTTTACAACAGAAATTTGTCCTTAAGGTCATTTTAAAAAACCTGTCAAATAAAGAATAGGGCACACACATTTTTAGAATATGTTTTCAGAATTAGGTTTTTAGGTTGATATAATGCAGCAGGGATTAGCAAACACATAAAAAAATGTTAGAGCCCTATGGAGAATGAATGTTGATATAAAAAATATGATCTCGAGGTTGTAAATCATCATTTTGATATAACTCATCATTCGTAAATAATAGGTTTTTACCCTTACATATTATTGTTATCCGAAAAAATGAATATTGCACATAAGGTTAGAAATTAATGTTGGTCAATAAATCAGTTACATAATTTGCACTGAATGTGATTTTTTCCATAAACTTGCCCTTAGGTAATGTCATAATTCAATGTTACGAGAAATGATCATGATTGAAATGTTACGCTACTGCTAATGATTGCAATTAAAATTTAACTCCATGATTTATGTCAAAGGCTAATCCCTAATTTATGTCAACTGCTAATTTTAGTAAGGAATGCTAATCCCTGATTTTTGCTACTGTTTTTGATTGCTACTGTGTTTGTTTGCTAAACTTTAAACTTTAAACACTTTGAGCATAGCTGTTACATATGTGTAGCAAGTAAAAATACAAGTTGAATATTTAAATGTTGGCACAAGCAATTTATTTCATAAAACCTAAAAACCTGAAGATGATTCGTCTTAATATCAACCTAAAAACCTTATTCTAAAAACCTATTCTAAAAATGTTTGTGCCCTACTATAGATAAATTAATTTGTAAATTAACCGAGTAAGTAGCTTTGCCTATTATAAATAATTAACCTTATTATCCTCACAACCTTTATATAAAAACCTTTAAAAACCTTATTATGGTAAAAACCGGTAAACAATTTCATTAAATGAACCTTACTATAAAAACCTTAATATAATTAAAAACATTAATACAAAAAAGGCAGAATACCAATAAGAGCATATAAGCCTATTTGGTATAAATGATTTGTCAAATATGAAGAATGTCACAGTAATGTCAAATATGAAGAGCACTTTATAACTGAGATGTAATTGCGTACTATAAATAGTATCATATTTGGTATAAATGAGTTCTTAAATAGGGCAATCAATTTGGCAAAAACCAAATTGAAAATCACGGTAGTCTATTTAATATAAATAGGGCGAGCAATATAAAAACCAAACACACTTTAAAAAAAATTAACTTTCCATATTGTAAAAACCTGCAAAAACTTGTAAATTAACCAAAACATGAATAGTAATTACCCTAAAAACATTTTTTCCCCGTAAATTGTTTGTTCATCATGATGGTATAAATCTATGTGCTTCTCATACGAAACGAATTATTTGTATTTAATATAAACAATCTATATCCAACTTTCACATTAATCTACCTTTGACATAAATCCATCACTCTTATCATTGAACCATTGGGCCTGTCTTACATAAAATTTTCTGTCCTTCCTACGACATTTTATATGAAAATATCCACCTTCACCTTATGAAAGTTAGAAAATGGGCAGGAGTTTCCAAGAATTGACGTTATAAAACTACTCTCTATGAAATAAAACTGCAAAAACATATATAACAATCCTCTAAATTCGACATGAGAATATGAGACAATGATGACGTGGCGCTGCTGAGACTATCAAATCATTCCCAACCCAACTTCGCCTTGACAAAAATTAAACTGAAAAAATGTCTACACTATTGATACAAAGATGAGAAAGGGGCTGGTAACTACATATTGTCTCATTTAATTTGGATAATCAAATAATGATCCCAACAGTGGAATCAAAGATTAAAATGTTGGCACAAGCAAGCTATATGAAGTACACCTTACCCCGGCTATGCGGCCACTCAATTGTTTTTTTGGTAGACATCCAGAAGAGGAACAATACAAGTTGGTGATTCCTCATAGCAATGCCTTTCTCTATGTTCAAAGTGTTTAGTTATTTAATGATATACCCTCAAAATGAACCTTGCCCTACTTTTGAGGGTATATCATAAAGGGTTCACTAAACTTTAAACTGTGTTTGCTTGGTACTGTGTTTGTTTGCTACTCATATGTAACTAATAGCTATGTTTATTTGCTACTCATAAGGTGACATACGTGGTACCTATCCACTGTGTGTTTGCTAATCATATGTAACTGATATTTGATGGCTCTTCTTGTGCATGACGCCTTATTATCAGCACATCAGTATGTAAATAAAAGAAATTAACTACCTTTGTGTATGCTTATGTGTATGCACCTATAACACAATTCATACGTACTTTAACACTGAGGTCTGATAACACACGGTTTTAAGAACTAAAAACCACACTTCCCACTTTCTCATTTGCATGTTCTCTCTTCCTCCGATTTGAAGGGTCACTCTCAACTGCTGTCTTCCCTCAAACATTCACCTTCATCCCTCAAAATTTTTATTTGCCATTAGTGCTGCATTGGAACATAAAACATTCCAAGACCTAAAAAGTTACATTTTTTTTAATTATGATATCATGTAAAATAGTAGTATCATACATTTGAATGAGGCTATTTGCAAAATACATTAACCTTTGTCTGCAAAGGTGATTCTTTGACTAATTTTCTGGTTGATTGCAACTTATAATGGTCGTTTTTCAGAAAAAAATCAACATTTGCTGAAATAAATTGTTTGTAAATGGAAACTTCTGTAATACAAATTGTGCCTTCTCATATTTTTTTCATCGTCTTTTCCTTCAACCTTTCCCATATTTGCGTATTATACAATGTATGCTTTGTATGATGTATTGAGCTAATTTGCAATCTTAGATGAACTAAATTTGGAGGTTACTAAATTTTAGAGTGAAACTAAATTTGAAGTATACTAAATTTTGTAAAGAAGAATTTTGGAAGGAAATAAATTTTTTTGTAACGTAAATTAATTTTTATCGTAACTGAATCTTTGTCCTTCGTGGCATCAAATTATGAATAGGACAAAGTGTTTGGGAGAGTGGAGAGCCCAATGGAGTGTGGGTGAGTTGTTTAGTTTGGAGTTAAGTGTTTTGGTGGAACCCAAAAAAAACTGGCCACCACATTCCCCTTATTTCCAATTTCCCCATTATTTTTTCCTACAACTTAAAAATCACTCTTCTTCCCCCTCTTTACAAGTTTTTCATCGCTTTTTTCGGCTCTCCTACGACGTTTTTTGGCGCTTTAGTCCCTACTATTGTGCCCTCCGATGACTGACCCAGGTTTTCTTTTCGCACGTCAATATTGCCCCCGTGAGACGACTTCCACATCATTCTTGCGCACGGGAGACGACTACCATGTCATCAGTTCACCCGTTGACTGACTGTCCTCCTCGGTTTTGCACCCGGGAGACGACCTTCGCCGTGCCCTACGGGCACGGGTAATGACTAGTATATATTTATTTTCCCACTTTGCCTTCATTGCATACATTCATAGATTTTGTGTGTGCTTGACTTAATTTTTGTTTGTGTGCTTGTTTGCTTACTTTTTAGGTTTGTTTTTAGTTCCTTATAAAATAAAAGCAAAAAAATTAAAAAACCAAAAATAAAAAAATCGTGCTTAATGAATACCTCTTTATGTTTCATTATAAGTGGTAAATGTTGAGTGTTCATTTATATCCTTGTGAAAATCATTGTAATATTGTTATAGCCACATGTGCATGTTAGAAACTATTTGGTAGCCATGACATGCTTCATGAAATGATTAATTTGATTTTTACACCTACACACGCACTTCCACGAATACTAAACTTTTAGTACTTTTGGATATTCTTTTGACGAATGTCGGAAGGTGAATGTAGGATGAATAAAAACTGAATTATCAAGGTAAATGATGTGTATTTCCATGAATAAAAGTTGAGCACGAAAAGAAATGAATATGAAAAAAATTACATGAAAATTGCTCTGTATGTAAAATGGATACAATTCATGGCAAGTGCACTACCCACGAGTATCCAACATATGCTTTATGTGTAATCTTTAGCGTTAGTGTTTTTTACTCGTCAAGCAATGCCAACCCCACATCTAAGAGTCCTTATAGGCTATGTTTCGGGGGTTTGGTAACTTGAACTCATTTTTAATGAGGTGGAAAAAATCAATCCTACTGAAATTCATGATAATTTGAAAATGTGGATTGTTTTGGTTGATGTTCTAAATTAAATCTCCCTTTGTACTTCAATGTTTATATTGTCACACTTACACATTGGTGGTGAAGTCTAAATTATGATTTTCTATGAACTTTAATTGCTTACTTTATGAAGAATGACATGCAAGTGATGGTTGTAACTTAATAATACTTTATTTTTGTATGGAATGTAAGATTGACTTCAATAATCCACTTTTGATGATAACAAAGAGGGAGAAAAGAAAGAAAGATTTGGGTACGTTTGGTATTATTTGTTGAAGGTGGAGCATGTAAATATGGGCAGCATGCTTATTTCATTGGAGCTTGGAAATAGGGGGAGCGTGCTAATTTCATTGGTAAATTCTGCATGCTAGTAATGCTTACATCTCATTGTATTACTCATATGCATTACATCCTTCATTGGTAAATTGTGCATGCTAGTAATGCTTACATCTCATTGTATTACTCATATGCATTACATCCTTCATCACACTTCACACACGTCCACCTATTTTCTTAAATCTTTCACGGGGTTGTCATCATCAAAAGAGGGAGATTGTTGGATGCAACGATCTAGGATCATTAGTTTGATGATGATAAACGTGTGTTGTTATTTAACGTGTGTGCTAAGTGTGTTTCATGAATGACGAAGCGGTAATTCTTGAAGAGATGACTAAGTCAACTTGTTGGAGAAATTGATATTCACATAGCCAATAGACTTGGTCAAAGAGCCATACACAAACCAATGTAGACTAAGTCCAATATGGGATGAGATGGATTTAGCCAAATCAATTAGAAAGTTATGCAAGGATTTCATATTATCATTTTCCTATTCAAATTCCTATTTAGATGAAACAAAATCCCAAACAAATCTCCTATTCCTATTTAACTGGCAACTCAAATCTCCAAATCCCTTCATCCTAGGGATCTCCTATTGCCGCAAGCCAATGCCCTAGTATCCATCTATAAAGCATCAAGGCAAAAGCCAAGAGAGGTGCTCGATATTAAAATTCCGAAAACTCTAGGCCATCAAAAATCTCTCCACACCATCACAATCTTTGCATCATTCTTAACGAGATAAGTCACGTAAAAATTCTCAAAGGAGAGAAAAACCCTATGTCTATAGTCTCTTGCCGCACACTCTCCAAGCCCAAACCCTTGCGTGTTCGTCTTTCTGCTGCCAAGCAACCCATGCACGTAAGTTCTTGTATGGATTTCTGGGACCCTTAGGGCACAAAAATTCTATTCCCGTACTAAGTCGGACGGAATATAGACATAAAAAAATATGCAGCGGAAGAATAAGTTAATCTAATTAACTTAGCCCTTAGGTCCAAGACCCTTCGCCAAATCGATGCCAACTTGGGATGGATCTAACCATCCCAAGAAGGATCTAACCTACTGCGATTAAATTAAACTAATGCTTATATAAAATACATACCCGGAATCTCAACCCTAGAGCAGGCGAGATGTTCCGTACCGTCTTCCCAGCCGCTCTCGTCCCACATCGAGCCGCTCCTTGAACCGCTCTCCGAACCGCTCCTCGAACCACTCCTCGAACCGCTCCGCATCCCGAGGCGAGCAATCCTCGTGTCGCCGAGCCAACCATGCGTCGAAGAAAGTTTCACGCGAGTGAAACCTTCGCCTAGATTTTGGATCTGAATCCGAACTCCTTTGCGGCTTTGCTAGAGCCCTCAAGAGTAAGGCAGAAATTTAGGGAGATAGAAGAATATTAATTTAAGCCTAGATCCGAGCGTGCTCCAACATTTACGAGAGCCGCTCAGATCTAGAGCTTGGGACGAGTTTTGAGGAGGAGAGCAGACCCCTATTTATATAGGCGGCTGACTGCTCCCCTTCTCTCAAAATCCGATGTGGGACTAATAATTAGAGTTAATAAAATCAATTTAGTTTGCCTTTCAAAAAGTGCAAACTTCCGTGAATTTTAACTCCCTCACCGTTGAACTTCAGAATTGATACAACCTATCAATTCGAAGGGTGCTCAATAGTGAACGCATAGGAAAAAACCGTTCGTCAATCGGAGTTCGTTTGACCACTCAATTGTATGTCCAAAGTTCAGACCAAACATGATTTTCGCTTACAAGTCCAGCCGTCAAGTTCCACGCCCATATTGGGTTCAGAACCCTAGCTGTAGGGCCCACAAAATGGGCCCAACAGAACAGTATGCGCGCACTGCGGGCCGGGTGGCCCCTTTTTAACTTGAGTCGATCTTGGCGCGGAGGTGATTGGCCGCCTTCTGTGCTGAAGTGTTGCAAGGTCTCTTTGGCCTGAGATAGGTGGGGGGGGGGATCTTGCCGATCGGGCCGCCTTCCCTCTATTGCTTTGTCATCTCCTCCCATGGACGGGGTAAGGTTTCCTCGGTCCGGTAGAGGCGCTGAGAAGGGGAATCATCAGGGAAGCCGTCTTTCTGAGGCTTGCACCTTGGGGAGGTTCTTGAGGATCGGGCCGCTCCTCCCCCCCAAGCCTTGTTGCTTCGGTTTAAGGGTGGGGTTCAGCGCCCGGTTGTGCATGGGCGGGCTGACACGCCATGACTTGCCTTTTGGGCTCGTCAGGGATGCAGCCTTTCCGAGGTCCTCTCCCGGAGGTCGACGGCGAGGAGGTACTGGCCGGCAAGTGCTGGGGGCTCTCGCCTGCCCAGCCGGCGGAGATCGGATGCCACCCTTTCTCCGACTCGTCGTCGTTTAGGGTGGACAGAGGCGTGAAAGGCGGATTTCCCTTGTGTAAGGGGAATACCCTTTTAGCGATCCGTTTGTAAGGGGAATATCCTGTTAGCGGTGCTGGAGATGTAGGAACCGCCGCCCTAGGTGGCGGGAACCATTGATGGCCGGTGACCTCTCTTTTGTTAGGGCGGTGTATCTCGACCTGTTTCCCGGTGGGTGGGGGGATCAAGTGGCGGTTTTTCATGTCTGCCGGTTCTCTTACTTTCAGAAGGGGGAGTGGCGTCTTTATAGGGAGATCTCACTGACGGTTTCTCCCCTATTTGTTGCGCTGAGTTGGCATTATTAATGGGCTCCTCGAATTCATGCCCGTGGGAAACCGACTTTGCCAGGTGGCACTTACAGGTCCTCTTTTGGAGCGCATCATTAATGGTGGCGTGTTTCTCGAGCGTCCTTTCGTTTCGTCGAGTCACATCAGGGCCGCCTACTCGGGAACGGATGCCAATTCATCCCGGTTTGTGTGCCCCTGTCTTCTTTTGATTTTTCGAGGGCCATGGGTGTGTAGCCCCCTCCGGTTTGGGTGGCTAGGGTTGGCCCTGCCCCAGAGGTCTTGAGGGGGGGAGCGGGCGCGTAGCCCGGCCCGTGCCCTTCTCTGGTTTGGGTGGCTAGGGTTGGCCCTGCCCCAGAGGTCTTGAGGGGGGGAGCGGGCGCGTAGCCCGGCCCGTGCCATTCTCTGGTTTGGGTGGCTAGGGTTGGCCCTGCCCCAGAGGTCTTGAGGGGGGGAGCAGGCGCGTAGCCCGGCCCGTGCCCTTCTCTGGTTTGGGTGGCTAGGGTTGGCCCTGCCCCAGAGGTCTTGAGGGGGGGAGCGGGCGCGTAGCCCGGCCCGTGCCCTTCTCTGGTTTGGGTGGCTAGGGTTGGCCCTGCCCCAGAGGTCTTGAGGGGGGGAGCGGGCGCGTAGCCCGGCCCGTGCCCTTCTCTGGTTTGGGTGGCTAGGGTTGGCCCTGCCCCAGAGGTCTTGAGGGGGGGAGCGGGCGCGTAGCCCGGCCTGTGCCCTTCTCTGGTTTGGGTGGCTAGGGTTGGCCCTGCCCCAGAGGTCTTGAGGGGGGGAGCGGGCGCGTAGCCCGGCCCGTGCCCTTCTCTGGTTTGGGTGGCTAGGGTTGGCCCTGCCCCAGAGGTCTTGAGGGGGGGGAGCGGGCGCGTAGCCCGGCCCGTGCCCTTCTCTGGTTTGGGTGGCTAGGGTTGGCCCTGCCCCAGAGGTCTTGAGGGGGGGAGTGGGTGCGTAGCCCGGCCCGTGCCCTTCTCTGGTTTGGGTGGCTAGGGTTGGCCCTGCCCTAGAGGTCTTGAGGGGGGGGAGCGGGCACGTAGCCCGGCCTGTGCCCTTCTCTGGTTTGGGTGGCTAGGGTTGGCCCTGCCCCAGAGGTCTTGAGGGGGGGAGCGGGCGCGTAGTCCGGCCCGTGCCCTTCTCTGGTTTGGGTGGCTAGGGTTGGCCCTGCCCCAGAGGTGTTGAGGGGGGGGGGGGGGAGCGGGCGCGTAGCCCGGCCCGTGCCCTTCTCTGGTTTGGGTGGCTAGGGTTGGCCCTACCCCAGAGGTCTTGAGGGGGGTAGCGGGCGCGTAGCCCGGCCCGTGCCCTTCTCTGGTTTGGGTGGCTAGGGTTGGCCCTACCCCAGAGGTCTTGAGGGGGGGAGCGGGCGCGTAGCCCGGCCCGTGCCCTTCTCTGGTTTGGGTGGCTAGGGTTGGCCCTACCCCAGAGGTCTTGAGGGGGGGAGCTGGCGCGTAGCCCGGCCCGTGCCCTTCTCTAGTTTGGGTGGCTAGGGTTGGCCCTGCCCCAGAGGTCTTGAGGGGGGGAGCGGGCACGTAGCCCGGCCCGTGCCATTCTCTGGTTTGTGTGGCTTGGGTTGGCCCTGCCCCAGAGGTCTTGAGGGGGGGAGCGGGCGCGTAGCCCGGCCCGTGCCCTTCTCTGGTTTGGGTGGCTAGGGTTGGCCCTACCCCAGAGGTCTTGAGGGGGGGAGCGGGCGCGTAGTCCGGCCCGTGCCCTTCTCTGGTTTGGGTGGCTAGGGTTGGCCCTGCCCCAGAGGTCTTGAGGGGGGGAGCGGGCGCGTAGCCCGGCCCGTGCCCTTCTCTGGTTTGGGTGGCTAGGGTTGGCCCTGCCCCAGAGGTTCAGAGTTTTAGCGAACTTCAAAACTTGTGTAGGAACAACAATGTTGGGAAGAACGGGTAGATACGTATATTGCGTGTAAGAAAAGAAAAACTCACAACTATTGGTAGAATTTTAGCAGATGTTTTGCGTTCCAAGGGTGGGCCAGTTCGCTCCCCTCGGGGGTAGCCAGGATGTACTGGCCGGTCCGACAATATCGACGACCGTGTAGGGCCCTTCCCATTTAGCGGCCAACTTTCCCCGCTATGCAGTCTCGGGGCGGAAGGTGGCATCTCGGAGGACCAAATCGCCGATCCTGAAAGTCCGCGGTTTCACCCGGGAGTCGTAATATCGTGCCATCCTCTGGCTGTGTTTGACGAGGCTGGTCAGGGCCCGGTCTCTTACCTCGTCTATCAACTCAAGACTGAGGCCGAGTCCTTCTCCGTTGATTTCTTCGTCGAAGAGCTTTAGCCGGAGTGTCTCCTCGCCGATTTCCACAGGAACGACCGCCTCCGATCCGTATGCTAGCACGAAGGGGCTTTCTCCGGTCGAGGCCTTGTGGGTGGTACGATAAGACCATAGGATTCCCGGCAGCTCGTCGACCCAAGCCCCCAGAGCGGCGTCCACCTTCTTCTTCATTGGGTTCAAGATACATTTATTCGCGGCCTCCGCCATTCCGTTGCACTATGGGTGGGCGACTGACGCGAACTGGAGTTTGATCCCCCAGCCCGAGCAGAAGTCGCAGAAGCCTTCGCAATCGAACTGCTTTCCATTATCCGTGACAATGGAGCGGGGGATCCCGAAGCGGCATATGATGGATTGCCAGATGAAGCCCTTCATGTCCGTCCACGTGATTCGTGCCAGCGGCTCTGCTTCGACCCATTTTGTGAAGTAGTCCACGACGACGACTAGATATTTCCTTCCCCCGGAGGCCTTTGGGAACGGTCCCAGGATGTCGAGTCCCCACTTGGCGAAGGGGATCGGGCTCAAGATGGGCATCAAGTTGGCCGGAGGTGCAGTCGTCCGTCGGCAGAACTTCTGGCACGCCTCGCACTTCTTGACGTACTGTACCGCATCCCGGATCATCGTCGGCCAGTAGTATCCTTGGCGCATTACTTTGTGGGCGATGGTGCGCCCGCCATGGTGGTTTCCACAGAAGCCTTCGTGTACCTCGCAGATGACTTGCTCAGCCTGCTCCGGGCCCAAGCATTTCAGGTAGGGCAGGACGTCGAAATTGGCGCGGCGACGGCGGTACAGCACTCCGTCGAGAAGCACGAATGACAGGGCCCGCCTTTCCACCTGTTTTGCCAGCATCCGCTCCTCAGGTAGCTCCCCCGTCTCTAAGTACTTCATAATAGGGGTCATCCATGACATCATCGTTCCCGTGCACATCAGTTCTTCTTCGTCAATGGTTGGCGTCAATAGGCTTTCGACGTAGATGGCCTTCCCGATCTCGGCCGCTGAGGAGGAAGCTAGCTTAGACAGGGCGTCCGCCCGGAGGTTGTTGGAGCGGGGTAGGTGCCGGACATTCGCTTCCTTGAACTTACGGAGTTCGATCTGGATGCGCCTCAGGTACCGCTTCATTGTCTCCTCTCGGGCCTCGAAGCTCCCCAGGATCTGTTGGATGACGAGGCGGGAGTCACTTAGGAGCAACACGTTCGTCGCCCCCACCGCCCTAGCGAGTTTTAACCCGTTAACTGCGGCTTCATACTCCGCGACATTGTTGGTGGCCGGGAAGCTGAAGCGTAGGGCGTATTCCAACAAGCATCCGTCAGGGGTCTGAATGACGATACCCGCTCCTGTCCCGGACCCCGTCGCGGAGCCGTCGACGTGGATGGTCCATAGTTCGCCCGCGGTCATCTGGGAGAGCCCTGAGGGTTCGCCCACCTCGATACCCCGCGGGGACGCGGTCGCCGATGGGAGCTCCGTCCGGTCCCCCGGCAGGTCTTCCGTGGTGCATTCCACCACGAAGTCGGCCAGCGCCTGGCCTTTGATAGCCGTCCGGGCTTTGTACGTTATGTCGAACTCGCTGAGCTCGACGCTCCAGTTGAGCATCCTCCCCGACCGCTCCAGTCTCTTCAGGTTCTTTTCAAGGGGCATGTCGGTGTGGACGGTTATGGGATGGGCCTGGAAGTAGGGTTAGAGCTTCCGGGCTGTGGTGACTAGGCAGTAGGCGGCTTTCTCGATAGGGTTGTAACGAGTCTCCGCCTCCCGGAGGATCTGGCTGGCGTAGTAAAAAGGGCGTTGCACCCCTCCTTCCTCCTTGATCAGGACGGAGCTAACGGCCTCCTCGTTGGTCGCCAGGTACAACCCTAGGGGTTCGCCTTCCTCCGGCCGTGCGAGGAGCGGTGGGCTCTGTAGGTATGCTCTCAGCTCTGCGAACGCCCGCGCGCAGTCGTCGTCCCACGGGATCACCTTCCTCTTGTCTTTAGCTTCGCCAAAGGCTGTGCGCAAGACCCTGAAGAAGGGGAGCGATTTCTCCGCCGATTTCGACAGGAATCGTCCCAGAGCAGCGATCCGACCGTTCAGTCGCTGCAAGTCCCGGATCGTCCGGGGCTCCGTCATACCGATGAGGGCCGTCACCTTCTCGGGGTTCACCTCGATTCCCCGCTTCGTTATCATGAAGCCCAGGTTGTACCGGCGGACCCTCTGGAAGGTTTCCTGCAAGTCGGCGAGGTGGTCGGGGGCCCTTCCGCTCTTCACCAGCATGTCGTCGATGTAGACCTCCAAGTTTCGCCCCACCTGAGGGCCGAATATTCGGTCTACCATCCGTTGATAGGTCACCCCGGCGTTCTTCAGTCCAAAGGGCATCTTGGTGTAACAGAAGGTGCCTTTATCGGTGACAAAAGACGTCTTCTCCTCATCCCCCTCCGCCATCGGTATCTGGTTGTACCCCGAGAAGGCATCCATAAAGCTTAACAACTCATAGCCGGATGCCTGGTCCACCAAGTGGTCGATCCTGGGCAGAGGGAAGCTGTCCTTCGGGCATACCTTGTTGAGGTCGGTGAAGTCGACGCACATGCGCCACTTTCCACTGGGCTTCTTCACCAGAACGACGTTGGCGAGCCAGTCGGGGTAGTCCACCGGCCGAACGAATTTGGCTTCGAGGAGCCGCTCTACTTCTTCCTCGGCTGCCCTCTTCTTTTCGCCCCCCGCACTTCTCTTCTTCTGTCGAACAGGTCGGGCTTCCGGGTCCGCATTCAACCTGTGGGAGATTACCGTCGGGTCCACCCCGGGCATGTCGGCAGGTGACCATGCGAATATGTCCGCGTTTTCCCGGAGCAAGGCGACGAGGGCCGTCCTCAAAGCGGCCGGGAGTTTTGTCCCGATGGAGACGGTTCTCCCCTCGTCCGAGGCTACTGGGACCTCTTCCACTTCCTCGGCCGGGGTCGGCAGCTGGTCGCAGAAGTCCTCCCTCTCGTCAGGGATGAGAGCCGTCTGGGTCCGCCTCGGGCTCCTACGCAGGGACGGCGTATGGTTGTGGTCTCCGGGCACCTCCCGACCTTCCCGCACCTGTCCCACCCCCCGCGGGGTCCGGAACTTCATCGTCTGATGTTGCAGGCTGGGGAGCGCCTCGATGGCCGTCATATATGGACGCCCTATGATTCCGTTGTACGCCGACGCAACGTCGACGATGACAAAAAGCGTTTCCTTGGTGACGACCCTCGGTTCCTCCCACAGGGTCATGGGCAGGGTGATCGTTCCCTCGGTGGGGATCGCATGGCCGGTGAAGCCAGCAACAGGGCCCACACAGGGCTCTAGGTCTGCACGCCCCCATCCCATCCTCTCGACCGTTGACAGGAACAGGATGTCGCAGGAGCTACCGGTGTCAATCAGGAGTCGGCCGACGTCAATCGCCCCGATCCGAGCCTCGATGATGAGAGCGTCATTGTTCTGGCTCCGTGCCTCCTACCAGTCCTCCTCGGTAAAGGTGATAGGGGGTCGGTGTGTCCTTCTTCGCTTCGGTCGGCGGCCGGCGCCCGCCACCATCACCTGGCGGGCTCCGACCCCCGGGATTGCGGGCGCCCGCCCTGCCGAGGAAGACCCTCCAGTTATCATCTCAATTCGCATGACCGTCCTCGGGGGGCGTGGCTCCTCCTTATCGCGGTTCGCCGGCGGTTCCCGTCCCCCCTCCTCCGGGGGGGGCTCTCTCTCCTTCTGCCACCCGCCTGCCCGTGACGAAGTTTCCCAGGTGACCCGCCTGGATCAATCGCTCGATCTCTCTTTTAAGGGTGTAACAACAGTTGGTGTCGTGACCGTGGTCCCGGTGATAGCGGCAGTATCTCTGGGGGTCCCGCCTCGCCGGATCCGTCCTCATCTCCCGGGGAGGCTCCGGCAGTAACCTGGCCCTTGTCGCCGCGGCCAGCACCTCCATCATGGGGGCATTAAGTCACGTGTAATGCGCCTGTAGGGGGCCTTCTTGTCTTGGGATGACTCGGGGGGGCCCTCGCGCCAGAGCAAACTCGCGCACCGGGCCAAGGCGATCATGCGGGCGAGGCTCAGGCGGTTCCCGCCGCGGTCGGGCTAACTGATCGCGACCTCAGCCCCTCTCTTCCTGCCTCGGCCGAGGGTGTGACCGGGGTTCGCCTTGGGACGGTCTCGCCGGGGGGAATATGGCCTTTGCACCGAGAGTCTCTTCGACCAACGCGTGCCTTTCCGCCATTGCAACCAACGCCTCATAGTCGGTCGGCGGATCCCGGAGCAGGGATTTGTGGAGGCTTCGAGTCCGCAACCCCGTTTTGAAGGCCAATATAAGCACCTCATCGCCGCATGTCACCACCGCCCGTCTTTCCTCCTGAAAGCGGCGGAGGTATTTTCCCGTTCTCTCTCCCTCCCTTTGGACTATCGTGCTGAGATAGTCTAAGGGCTTCTTTTTCGTCCGCCCGGCCCGGAACTCTTGACAGAACTTGTGGGATAGTTCGCCAAAGCTCCCGACGGACCTCGCGGGCAAGCCAAAGTACCGGTCCAACGCGGTGTCCCTCAGGCTTTGGGAGAAATGTCGGCATAGGAACGCCTCGTCCACATCCAGCGCCTCCATCGGCCCCCGGTATTGCTGCACGTGTGTTAGGGGGTCGCCTCTCCCGTTGTACGTGGCCAAGTGAGGGGGTTTGAACCTTATGGGCCTTGGGGCGGACGTGATCCACCGTGCAAGTGGCGTGGCCTCCTCCGGGTAGGTAGGGCGATCCGGCGCATCCCCTCTCCGCCATTCGGGGTCTGGCTTCGGTCGCGCCTCGGCCGTCGACGGTCCTACGTCCCCGAGGAGTAGCCCGACGGTCTTCTGGCGGGGCTCCTTCCTTGGGCCGAGGATTCGACGGGTTACGGGCTACGGTTCTCCCAGCGCCAGCGCCTCCCGGCCAGCTCTCCTCGGGCCTCCATCCGTTCTTGATTCTCCCGAAGGGGCCTTTCACGCTCGGCGGTGAGGAAGCGTAGTTGTCGACAAACGGCTTCCTCGTGCAGGGTATCGGAGGGGTGGTGCAGGCAACACGGGCTGCCTCCTCCGGGTGGGGACCTATTCAGCAACGGGTCCCGCCCGTCCCTGAGCCGCCGACCCATCGCTGTCTCGTCAAGGATTTCTCGGTTGCTCCTGTTCTCTCTCTTTAGCCTCTCACGCTCCGCGACGATAAGGCGGAGTTGGCGGCGAGCGGCCTCTTCGTCCTGGTAGGCCCTTCGGGCGGTCTCAGCCGCTTCGTCCAAACGCCTTTGCGGAGCGGCCGCCTCCCCCAGGCGCCTCCATCGCCGCGCAACTTCCATCTCCTCTTCCAGGAGCCTTTGCTGGGCCGCAATCTCCTCAGCGAGCCCCCTGTTCTCCCCCTCCTCCTCGAACTGAGGGTGGAGGTTCCGCCTCACGTTCTGGGGCTCTGAGGGGCCGGGCGGAGGCTCAGTTCCTGCCGTCGGGTATCCTCCCTTGGCCTGAGTGACGGCCTCGAAGCTTTTTAGGACGGCGTGGGCCGTAGTTTGTTCAGTTTCGGTGCCCGTCCCCAGAAGGGGGTCGGACGCCGGGGTGATTAGCAAAGAGAGCGGTTCCTGACCCACGGGATCTTTGCCATGGTCAGGGTTCCGAGAGATCGGCATGGAGTCTAACATGGGTGTGACCCTTCGTTCCCACAGACGGCGCTAATTGTTACAAGGTGGAACTCGCGTACAATGAATTTGTATTATGGGGAACCAAGGGCACGATGGTTATATGGAGAAGAAGGTTTAGGTAGGCTGTTTTACAAGTGATTAGTGGGGTGAAGAAGTTGGACCCGTTGCCGGTGGTGCTCACGGGGTCGAACCTCGCCGGATGCAGCTGACGAAGGTTGGACGGCAGGGGGGCTGAAGCTGACTTTGGTCAAGGGGTGAGCTCTCCTGCAGCACGAACAACTCGTCAGAAGGGCAGGGTTGGGGTTCAACCCTTAGCCCCTCCGATGCCTAAGTCAGTAATAGGGCTTAAAATGGGGGCTAGACACGCCGGCCGGACTAACGGTGTGTCGAACACACGTGGCGAGATATGGGTGGGAGAACAGAGATATGGACGACCTCTGTTCTCGTGTGTGAATTATAGATTAAGAGAGAATTTTCCCCCACCTCCTTTCCGTAAGAGGAGAGGGGGTATTTATACCTGACGGGTGATGACTAGGCGTGCTGAGCTGGCTCGGTTGTCAGCAGAAGCTTCGGACAAGGACATCGGGAACAGGAGTTCCTGACCTGCTTTTGTCAGGCGGCGCAACGGCCAAGGAGTGCTTTTGTCGGGATGTCAGGGCCGAAAGCGCTAACCGTCAGTCGGTCGGGTGATGTATGCGTCAGTCGTATCCTTATCCTAGGTCGTTTGTCGTTGGTGACGAACTAAAGGTCGGGCTATGCTATCCCTGGCGTCGGGGCGCATGAGAATCAGACGGGTCGTCCGGATCGGGAGTTGTCCGGCCCGACGGCACCTCCCGTTCGGTCGCGGACTATGGTTCGCCGGCACAGATAGATACCCACGCCCAAGTCAGCTGGCCTATCGGTGCCGTCCGGGCGCACCTCAGCACCCCTGGCCTAGGCGTACAACCGCAGTTGTTCGACCCGCTCGGGGCGGTGTGCTTGGGGAGCGCCCGTCCCCATGTGGATTCGGATTTCCGGGGTGGCGGCCCTTTTGTGAAAAGGTGAGTTAATGGGGTACGTTAGCGGATCCGGGCGGGAGTCGGACTCCTACGATCTTTGGGTCGTAACACCAAGAATATAGTTTAATTCTATCAATTAGAATTTAACTTGATATTCAATTAATCAACCTATTTGACCAGTTAACTTATTCCATTAAAATATTACATACTGATTCCTTCGGTAAACATAGTCTTGCCCTAGTTTAGCATATGTTCACTATTAAATACAGGTAGATTGGCTTTTATCTATCTATATACTCCCACTATTTTTACGGTCGTTTCAAAGCTTAATAACGAACGATTTAATCGAATTAAAATAAATGGGTAAGAGGTCCAATCACCTTGAGCCTAACAACCTTGAGTGTAGCTCAACAAGTTGCTTGACTCTGCGATCGGAAGATGACTCTTCATCGATCATATCAGATATGACTCTCTTATTGGTTTTTCCCCTAGCCATTTGTGATCATGAGTGTGCTCATCCAAATCACAATGTCTAGTCTAGTCAGACCCTTGTTTTCGTGTCTAGCCTGACTTGCTCCGGCGCTCGGTGTATTCACGACCCGTCGGTTTGGGTCAGGTCTTAGACTACATCTTATGTATTAAAGGAGTTGGTTTCTATAGGGTTGCCATGTCACAGCTTGAGTGTAGCTCAACAACTGTAACACGGGTCCTATAGTTGCTAACCCCTAAAACAAGGAGGGCTACGGCTAATCTTGAAAAAGATCATTAACGTATTTGACTTAGATATAGTCCAGGGTGTCATACAATCATGATTCGCGACATTGCGGTCCAGCGGAACACAGCCAGGGAATTGACTAAGCCAGGATCACTATCCCTTAAAGGGTGATCCAGAACTCTTAGCCAAGCACATTGACTGGATCATGGTCCATTGAATGAAGCTTGTCATTTTTATATGCGTGTCATAGACTAAACAGCTTTTATTAACAACTAATTAATCCTATCAACTAGTTGAATCCTTAAATTCAAAATTTTAGGATTTGTTTAATAAGTTTTATTAAGTCCTTATCAACTATAAGGTTCACGTGCTATCCTAATCGTTATTAGGATTTTAATAAATTTTATTAACAACGCTAAAAAGTGAAGTCCTTTAATGAGAATTAATAATAACAGTTAGAATTAAAAATCATTAAAAGGACTACCCTAATCAGGAATTAGGTCTTGAAGGGTTGTTAAAATTTTTATTAAAACATAGCATGTCATTAAAATTCAATTAATAAAATTTAATCATTTCTTAATGGCTAACCTAAAGGGTTATCTTGTGTTATCAAATAAGGGACAAGATGACATAGCCATTAAAATAAAGTTACACTAATTTATCGCATAAAATAAAAGTGTACAGCTATTTAACAATTAAATAGACTAAAGTTTATCGCATAAACAATTTTAAACTTTTAAAACAATTTTAAAAGTATCTCATAAATTTAAAACATCCTTTTTAAAAATTTCCATGCTTAAAATTTTTATCACATAAAATATTTAAACATCTAAAATAATTTTTAAACTTATCACATAAATTTAAAAAAGCCTTAAAATTAATTTTAAAATTATCACATAAATTTAAAATCATCATTTTAAAATTTCCATGTGTAAAATTTTTATCATATAAAATATTTAAACATCTAAAATCCTTTTAAAGAATATCTTTAAAAAATATCACATAAATTTTAAAACATTTTAAAAAGGCATCTAAAAATTATTTTAAAATCATCTCATAACTTTAAAATATTTTATAAAGTATTTTGAATAGCATTTCAAAGTTTAATAATAATCGCAGGCTAGATCGTTACACAAACAAGGCTCTGATACCACTGTAGGGTATCACTCTGATATCATTGCGACGCTGTTAAGGCCCATCATCCATGGCACCCTAGACCCGTCACAAGATACCTCAGAAACTTGTTTTACGGCATGCCTCTCGACAATGCCAAACCCATTATAAGATCCCCATCTTATCGGGACTTGGTACGGTAAGAGCGATTACTTCGGGTCGGCTCATAACCCGAGAACCCGTACTCAAGCTCAACAAGATCCAATACCACTGTAGGGATTTCTGGGACCCATAGGGCACAAAAATTCTATTCCCGTCCTAAGTCGGACGGAATATAGACAAAAAAAAATATGCAGCGGAAGAATAAGTTAATCTAATTAACTTAGCCCTTAGGTCTAAGACCCTTAGCCAAGATCTATGCCAACTTGGGATGGATCTGACCATCCCAAGAAGGATCTAACCTACTGCGATTAAATTAAACTAATGCTTATATAAAATACATACCCGGAATCTCAACCCTGGAGCAGGTGAGATGTTTCGCACCGTCTTCCCAGCCGTTCCCGTCCCACGCCGAGCCGCTCTTTGAACCTCTCCCCGAACCGCTCCTCGAACCGCTCCGCATCCCGAGGCAAGCAATCCTCGTGTCACCGAGCCAACCACGCGCCGAAGAAAGTTTCACACGAGTGAAACCTTCATCTAGATTTCGGATCTGAATCCGAACTCATTTGCGGCTTTGCTAGAGCCCTCAAGAGTAAGGCAGAAATTTAGGGAGATAGAAGAATATTAATTTAAGCCTAGATCCGAGCGTGCTCCAACATTTACGAGAGCCGCTCAGATCTAGAGCTTGGGATGAGTTTTGAGGAGGAGAGCAGACCCCTATTTATATAGGCGGCTGACTACTCCCCTTCTCTCAAAATCCGATGTGGGACTAATAATTAGAGTTAATAAAATAAATTTAGTTTGCCTTTCACAAAGTGCAAACTTTTGTGAATTTTAACTCCCTCACCGTTGAACTTCAGGATTGATACAACCTATCAATTCGAAGGGTGTTCAACGGTGAATGCATAGGAAAAAACTGTTCGTCAATCGGAGTTCGTTTGACCACTCAATTGTATGTCCAAAGTTCAGCCCAAACATGATTTTCGCTTACAAGTCCAGCCGTCAAGATCCACGCCCATATTGGGTTCAGAACCCTAGCTGTGGGGCCTACAAAATGGGCCCCACAGAACAGTATGCGCGCTCAGCCCAAAGCGGGGCCCGCCTGGGCAGAAGCCCAGGCGGGCCAGGGGCCAGGGCCCCGCCCACTTTGGGCATTTTATTGCCCAGTGCCTGGGCAATTGCCCAGGCGCAAAACTTGCGGCCCTTTTTTTAATTATTTGTTTCTCAAACAAATGTATTAACAAATATGGGCTACCACTTTATCTGCTTGGGCCTGATCTTTGGGCTTCTATTTAAACACTTTAAGTAGACTCATTTGGGCTTATTTGAACTCCGTTTTCGACACGGTTTGAACCTGCGTTTAGAGCGGAACAAACCCGTCTTACCGTTGAACTTTTCCTTGCGTTAATAACATTAAATGTTGTCTTAATCAATTTAAGACACATTTAATCTCTTTTGCATCATATGCAAATTAGTCCCTATCTAGACTTAAATTATCATATTGCATCAAATGCAATTATTCCATCCCTTGCATCAAAAATGCAAAATATTCTCCCTAACTAATTTCTACCTATTACTAGACGAAGGTCGCACTCTTTGTGTGACCCTACGGCCTGACCCTACTACAGGTTGGGCTCGAAGCCCTATACGGCAAAAACCACGAGCAGTGGCTGCGGTCCCTATTTCAGCATCATCATAATGTGGTTAGCTCATCAACATTAGAATTGTCGGGACCACCCTGACCGTGTCTGTGATGAGTTCTGCAGTTATAGTCTCTTCATCTAAACTATGTCGTGTAGATCAAGTCTAGGGTACGGTCAAACTGTCAACCCCAATAACTTGACTCCGGTTAGTTTTTATCGATCTTTAGTCAACTTATGTTGGACTTCTTCCAACATACTCTGCGCAGAGATTTTACTAAAGACCGAACTAAATCTATGACACTAACTCCCATTGACCGGGAGAGACGAATCCTCTCTTGGTCATTACTCTCCTCGTACGCTACGAGTGACACCCAATTAAAGACCTTTCGATAGGCCTAGCCTCGAAGTTAGGTCAGTGATCTAAGTGGCACCATTCACGCACATGTTCGTAAAGTGACCTCAAGTCGAAAGACCAACTAGCCTATCATCACTAAGAGTTATCATTGACAGATTGGTCAATGTAACCATATGATAACTCTTGTGGATCGTTCAGTAAACTCATTCTCTAATGAGTACCTGTGTCTCGTCTCCGACTTCGCTAAGTCGAACGATCATGAGATCATCGCCACCGCTTAACGGTGAAGACTATGACACAATGGTCTATCCGATGTTTCGATATCCTCGTCTCGAAGCATCTACGACCACGAACCCTTTTAGACTTATGCTACAGACGGTCAAACATTTCTCCATGATCGAGATACTCATCTCGATACCTGTTTGACCTTGCATAAAGTCTCAGGACTTTACCTAAGTTAATATCTAATGTTTTCTACATTATAACTTAGATAAATTATTACCAAACAGCTTACTGTTATTTCGAACAAGACGTTTGTGCTATACACACAGAGATAAATGGCCTCGAGGGCATCATATCTCTACAGTTCTTTCATCAAGCAGACCATCTTCATCTACGCAAAACTGCAAGCACTTGCTGCCGTCTCTCCCAACATGTCATCGAGCCATCGCCGTCGAGCGAGTTGCTGTTAGGGTCTCGCCGTCGAAGAGGAGACTTCGAAGCTGTCGTATGCTGTCGTGGAGTCGACACCATTACCGTTCACTCGTGTTGCTAAGGAGAATATCACCGATGTTGAAGCTCTTCACTGCCGGAGGCCTCTACCCATCTCAGCTGCTGGTCGAAGTCCTTGCATCGGAGTAGCGTAGGCACCATCGAGTCGTCATCTTCTTTGCTGTCATTAAGGATGAAGCCGCCGTCAACGTCGAGTCCCATCTGTTGAGCCGCCGTCCCAACGTCAAGAGCTGTCGGAGGATCAACGCCAAGAGATGTTGTTCTCCTCCTTCCACTGAGAACCATGCTGTCGTGGAGAGCTGCAAAGAACAAGCGCCACCGTGGAGGAGCCTATTGCCGCTGTTGAGATCTCACCGTCTCTTAGGATTGTCGGAGAAGTGGGAGACCACCGTCAAGAAGTCGCCGAGATCTCGTAGTCGTAGAGAAGTGATGTGTCGTTGAGGTCGAGTCGCTCGAAGTTCACCGCCGTCAAGCTTGCGACATCGACGGGGCGAGCTGCATGCCCAAACTTTGAGATGGTGGAAACGAAGAGCTGATGTGGAGGAGCCCTGTGTAAGAATGAAAGAAAAGAAACGAGGAGCTCACGTGGAGGGAATTTCTATATGCACAGACCGAAATCTAATTGCTTTTGAACTGAATTTCTATACGCACAGACCAGATTGCAATCAAGCAATATTGTGAGATCCAGGAGTCAGATCGAGACATCGTTTGCGTCAGATTGGAGCTGACGACATGCTGATTGACAAAGACGCTACACAGACACGAACTGAGCATTTCTAAACCCTTTACTCTTTATATTCATGTATTAGCGTGTTGATCTCTGTAGGGAAAACTTTACCAGTATTTGTGACTATTTTGAGACTTGTTTGGTTGGGGCTAGACAAGAGGGTCTTGACGTGTTGGTGCAGTCAAGATACGTATTTACTAGGTTGATAGGGTTCTGCACTTTGTTGAGTGTGGTACAGTCTAGGTGGGGAGTTGGAACTAGGACCCCATTGTAGGTGTACAGAAGGAACTTATTAATGCTAGTATTTGCTTGGGGATGGGCGTATGTCGTTGATGCGACCGAACCAGGGTAAATCTGTGCGTACTCTGTGATTGTCTCTTATTTACTCTGCTTGTGCTTTTAACTACATGTGATTTCTTGTGAGTTGCACAAGAATTTTTTATTAGCATATTCACCCCCCTAGGCTAGGATCCAGATCCAACATTTACGTGTGAGTGCATAGCTGTTATTTATTAGCAGTGTGCCTTCGTAGTAGAGGGTGTAGTGTGCGTTTACCGAGAGAAGTTATACATGAGTGCTAGCCTTATCCATTCTTCATGCACCGTGGTTGTTAGTGATTCATAGTGCGGAATCATTCTTAAGGTGGGTAGGATGTAACGACCACTTTTCCATCGTGCGTATTTTTTAGTGCGTATACTATTATCGTATGCGTATTTTCGTCTTCCATTTTATTTACGTATTCCTTAGCCCTAGCACGTGACCGGACCCCGTATTCCCGACCCTCACGACGTTACGGTCGTCCTGGTATTTTTTATTTTATTTTCCGGGCACCGTTGGACCTACCGCTTATCACCATTATTTTAATATTTAATACCCCTAAGTTTTGAGATTCAAAAACTCTAATAGGTTTAACACAAATAAAATCAAATCTAACACCTATTATTTTATTCCTAACTAACCGTAACCACTCCCCAATTTCCTCCCCCATATCAAGTAAGGAATCACATCTCCCCCATTATCTCTCCACGTGCACCCTCTCTCCAATCACTCACCCACATTTCATGCATCTCCCCATCTCTCATAACAAACTCTCTCCCCCCTAAACATTCCCTATAAAAACCAACCTAGAGTAACCCCCTAGCTTTCATGATGTAGGCAAACACAAAAGAGGAAACCTACTCTACAAAGCCTAGGTCTTTTTCCCTCAGCCACACAACTAGCAACCCATGCCTCTTCCTAAGCTTTCATGCAACCAAACAAAACCCATGGGCTCTTTCCCCTCCTCACAACACAAAACCCTCAAACCCAAACCCTTACAGCGATCACCACTCCAATCTCCCCTCTCAACTCCCGACTAGACCAAAGCAAGGCCCAAGTGCCGCCTCTTTCGAGTCTCCACAAACCACCAACCCATCTCCTCAGAACTTTCGCCGCTAACACTCTTACAGCCATCTCCGACTCCTTTACCATTCACCAAACAAAACCCCTTCGACCGAGCTCTCGCCTTCCACCACCAACCCGAACATCCCCTCCAGTCTCCGGTGAGCTTCAGTAAACTCGAGCACCTCCGAACGCCGGTGAACCCCCACCTTCTCCTTCGATCACTCCACTTTCCCATCCTCCTTCCACCTCAGCCAAACGCCGATGTCGACTTCCCTTGCTCCGCTCTGACCTCCTATCGATCCGCGCTCCTCAAACCCCCAGCCTCGCCCCCATTCTTGACGCCACACCGATGCCGCCCAGTCGGACTCTCCGACCAACCCCATCTGCCCTACCACTTGCACCATAGAAACGTCGCCTCCCCCATCTCCGACGCTACCTCCTCGCCGGCTGCCACATACGTCACCACCCTGGCGATCCTCCCTTTGACTACGACCCTAACATCGACGTCTGAACCACCACTCCACGTCGTCGTCTCACCGCAGCAGCCATCGGACCCCGCAGCAGCATCCCGTCATCACCGCTTTTGCCTGCAGGGATGGCACAACGAGAGTACACGTAAGTGCATGCATTGGTTTATAATCTTAAAGCATTTTAGGGTTAGTATATAGATGTAGTCAGTAATGAAGTCAGTTAGAATTACACCTATGTTAGTTGTAATACATTAGTATATATATGTATGGGAGATGTTAGTATATACTGCAGTTTATTAATATGGCATGTTAGTGCTACAGTATATTGTACTTTGTCAAATTATGCTATATAATTAGTAAGATGTTAGGTTATATAATATTTAGATGGGTATATAAACAGTGTATAAATATGTTAGATCTTAATATTTTGTAACCTTATACCGTTATCTGATGACGCATATAATAAGTCTTTCATCGCGACCCGTTGCCGCTTCCAGACCCAATGCCAGATCTATGTGTGACCATCGAACTAGGTTGGTATCCCTCTACTCGTAGTAACCCACATGTTTTGCCATTGAAAACCTAATTAAAATCGGCAACATTAATCACTAAATTTACTTTGTGCTCCTTTAAACTGTTGTGGAAATCTAGACTGACGATTGTACTATTCTGATTGTGCACATAGGGTAGAATCATCGTAGAGAACCGTAGAGTAGATCTGATGTGTGAACAACTTGATTTGAGACTGCTAGGATAGCCATACTCAACCTAGGAACTTACCCTAATAGGATTTCTAAAACTGGTACTGACATCGTCCCATTTAACCTGATACAGCAAACCATAACCAACACGATCCCTACGGACGCACTTCTCGCCACTTCAGGCAAGTATGTTAACATGCGTATTTACGGCCATGTTGTTGCCATTACTTTCTTTAGAATTGTAAAAGTACGAACAAGAGAACCAGACGTGAAATGATAGCGTCTAGGACACACTCACGACAGCCTAGACTTGATGACGAAGTCTAGGCACTATTTACTATAATTCTCATGTCGATGCACTTCTTAAAACGGTCATGCATGATTCTTGTCTCGCCATGAACTGCATTCATAAATTGTATTGTGTTGCATAGCCTGCGGGCAATATGGCACTCTCCAAGATAGAGAGAGTGATCCATTGTACGGATAGCCTATGGGCAATAGGGCACTCACCTAGCAGAGTGAGTGATCCCTTGTATGGATAGCCTGTGGGCAATAGGGCACTCTCTAAGATAGAGAGAGTGCTCCCTTGTACAGATAGCATGCGGACAATAGGGCACTCACCTAGCAGAATGAGCGATCCGTTGTACGGATAACCTGTGGGTAATAGGGCACTCACCTAGCAGAGTGAGTGATCCCTTGTACGGACTTGTCTTGTGCACTTGGGATGGGGTAGGGTTGAGCGTGCACATGGTTTAGAGGGTTTGATCCCCCTCTAATCGTAAGGCATGAACCCTTTGTGACACACACGGTCTTTTCTTGTATTTTCTTGTAGTCGGTAGTACACACTACGGTCATTGCAATGCCACGTTTACTTTTCTTGCACTGTCTTTACTTTTGCCATGCTAAACAATTTCCGTACTGTTGTATCTTATAACTGGCATGTAAACAACATTTAAATATCTGTCTTTTAATTCCATGCACCTTGCAGTAGAGTCTTTCTTACCTTTCCTTGTAGTCTATAACTAACGTACAACTCCTTTTCTCTTGGGTGGTTGTACGTCAGGTACTGATACAGAGTGCCAGGACTAGGAGGACTTAGCTGAGATGCTTGACCCAAAGAGCTAGGAGTCTGTTATTGGCACTGAGTAGCTCCCTATAAAGGACTAGAGTCATGTAATGCTGCTTTTCTTTTAGTTTTACTTTTTGTAATTGTAGTTGGGGCTTGTACCTGTTTGTAGTTTTCATGGCCATGCTGAAGCCTTGTTGTTTTTATTTCATGTACAGACTTCTGGATGTGGCTACTGAATGAAATAATATTCTACTGTTCTGATTGCATGCAAGAACCTGTTATGTTGTTATCACAGACGCTTAGTGAAATTGAGCTTCACAGCTCCAGTTCATGCGGACCTTCGTAACGTTCTCGCTTTTTGTTGTTTCTGGGAAGCGGGGTGTTACACAAGCGAGTTGGGTCGCTCACCCGAGCATCATTTATGGAATCCATCTCACTCATTCAAACAAGGAGCCGCTCGAACGAGCGGATCCATACTCGCCCGAGCGCTTTAATTACCGACTTTTCCGAGAGCATGTAGGCAAAAGAAGGGGGCTTTACTGATGGCTGTCTCGGGCGAGCGAGCCAAGTGCTCGCTCGAGCACTCTCTTGAAGACTGGGCCCCTTCGACTTGGTGTCACGGCTCAGTCGAGTGCATCATGCGCTCGGCCAAGCATCTGGAAACCAAATGGTTTTTTGCCTTCGCTCTTTCCTCTCTTTTCTTCTTCTCTCTCCATCTTCTTCTCTTCTTTCTTCTCCTTCAATCTCTTCCTCTTCTTTGGCCCCCTAACGTCCCCCCAGATGTTTGGGTTTGTTTCGTGATCATGCAAGTGCAAGGTGTGCAATAGGATAGGGGGACGCGAGATTTAAATATTTATAACCGCTAGCGCACGGTGTTGTAGTGTGGCTTGGGAGTCGAACACAGGGAGGCGTGGTTGTGCTTGTGTCAGAAGGGACCGAATTCACCATATGGGTGAGCTAGCCCGAATCGATGGATAGGTTGTCACGGAATGTAAATACGGGGTTAAACAATATAAAAGGAAACCCGGGACTTCGGTTTCCACCCTATCATGTGTTCTCGCTATTACGACTGGCGGATAGGATAACGATCGGGATTAGGGTTAGTGGTGAGACGTTGCCTCTAAGAGTGATACCAGAGTCCCATGGGCCCGATATTCTGGTCGGTGCCCAGGATGATATGCTGGACTACCCAAGTTCGGTCAGTGGGCATTCCCATGTCCATTAACATTGATCGACTCCGGGAGCACTAAGCTCGCAACGATAACTCCCAACATCTCATCCTGCCGCTCCCGCGCGCTAGGATTCGATGTCTACGCTAAGGGCATGAGCTATGGCTAGGGAGTTAACCACAAAGTTTATTCCCCCTTGGCCCAACGGTCAAAGGCGGTCTTTTTCTCGCCGATGACAATAAAACACACTGCGTAACCAATAGATTCCTATTCTCTATCGATATCCTAGTCCTATGGACGCATTAGGGAGAACCCAAGAAGGGGTTTCCACCAAAATCCCAGATTTGGGAACTACTCACACATTATAGCCGAAAAGCAATCTAAATGAAAATCGACCATTAAAAACATAATCAGGCAATTGAAATGCGGTAGTAGTAATGCAATTAAGATAATATCAAAGTTTGACAAATATCTGAACACTTACAAATAAACAAAAAATTCCAGCTGTCACAATAGGGAAAAAAGACAGAAAAATAATCAGCTCCCGTTTCTGAAAACCTAGGGCTTCTATATATAGAAAACGACGTCACCCGATCGGTTGAAGTATCAACCGATCGGGTGACCTGCTTCGTTCTTCGGCAGCGCTCTTCAGAAACTTTACCCGGTCACTCGATACGATCGGTTGGCGGAAGCGGCTAGTCGTTTGGATCATGCGGTCATCGGGTGAACCGATCGGTTGATAAATCAACCGATCGGTTGGAAAACGTCGCCCAAAAGACAGTAACTTGCGATGTTTTGGCACGGTCTGCTGGCTGTCGGGTGAGCTCTCCGGGTCGTGTCTTTGGGGGAATCGGCTACAGATGAACTGATCGGGTGAAGGTCACCCGATTGGTTGGAATTCAGCTTCAATTTCTCGAGAAGTCTGTTGGGCTGAATCGGTCATCGACCCGGTCTGTTGATGCTCTCTTGCTTCAGCAGCTGTCTGGGTCGTGCATGCGTCCATCACCCGATCGGTTGGCTGTATCCAACCGATCGGGTGGGGGCTGAAAGATAGTAATCTTGGTCGTTTGACCCCCTAGATCACGCGTGACTCCTCCCGTTGCTCCGAGGACTTATGATATCCTCGTTATGTGTCCTCTATACTGGCAAACTCCTACAAACATGCAAAAACACGGTGAAGTGAAAGAAAACTAGAAAATACGAGAAAACGGATACGAGACGACGGAAAACAACGAAAAAACACAAAAGAAGACGTGCGTGAATATATGAAATATAAGCGCACGTCAAAATCCCCCAAGCTGAACCCTTCCTCGTCCCCGAGGAAGACGAGCGAGAGTAGGAGCTCGGATCGAGAAAATAGAGGGGAAGTGAGAAAAAGAGAACTCTAAATCCTAAATCGCCCATCAGGGCCAACAAAATCAAAAACACCACACCAATCATTCAAATGCCAAATCACAACACTAAACCAAGGGAAACGAGTCCAGACAAGTGTCGTGGGCCCATGCGGTGAAGCGCGTGAGAGTGTGGTCATGTGCTAGCAGACGGTGTCATTATCTACATTGTGCTATAAGCTCCATATACACAAGTCCAAGAAAAGACCCAAATATCGATTCGATTTGAAATAAGCGGTGAATATATAGCTCAAGCATGCATGCGAGAAAAGTGAGAATCGAAACTTATCATGTGTCAGGGACTCCACATCTAGGGAATTGGATATCATCACACTATCGCCTAGATAATAGCTAGAAATTCCCTATTCCAAGTGTGTTTGAAAACGATGGGGGTTGAGATGATATGGAGTAGAACACTCGGTGCAAATTCTCGCCTTCCCTTTATTCTCGGTAGGTAGGAAAATATTCACACATGAATTTTTTTTGTGTTTTGGATATATGTATTTTTTTGGGTTTTTGGCTATACACACACATATATATATATATATATTTCTTTTCTTTTCTCTTTTCTTATCTTTTTGGGTTTTTCTTTTCTCTCTCTTTTTTTCTTTTTTTTGGATTTTTGGACTTTTGGGTATATACATGTGTGTACTCTCCCAAGTGGGAGAATGATACACGACGAGGGGATTTGCACCAAGTAAAATAAAAAAAATCGGATTCTAGACACTTGGGCAAAGGAGATTTTCTTCGCTAATCAGAGCATAGGCTAAATGGGTTATCCTAGTCCTAACTGTGGAATCCCGACACATGCGAAATGAAATATACGATATAAATATAGCATGCTTATAGAGGCAGACAGGAGAAGCAAATACCGCATATTCAAATCGAAACATGATAATCTAGGGGTCGTTCCAGGATAGGTATATAAATCAAAATCGCAAAGTAGAAGTACATCGTAAGCTAGACACGGCACACGACTCACACAAAAGCAAAATGGACCCACGATGCATGAAATGCAAGAGGACTCAGCTTCCTAGGGTTAGTGAATGTGATCGTCGTAGCTATGCTAAGTGTGTGTGTAGTTTTGTGGCAATTCATCATATGGGGTCATCTCTAGGAGAGAGAGAGAGAACAAAAGATGAGAAGAAAAAGGAAAACACGATGGAAAACGACTCAAAAATGAAGAAAAAGACACAAAACGACGCACAAAGTGCGACTCCCCCAAGCTGAAACTTGCATTGCCCTCAATGCAACAGAAGTAAATATGGGAGGGCAATGAAAATGGGGGGAATACTCACCGACACAAAAAATGAAAAACATGAAAACACACTAACGAAACTAAAAACTAAAGAAAAATAAAAAGAAACACATGAATAAAAGAAACACAAGAACATCCAAACCACACATAGAAACAGACACACAAATACATCACACGCCAAAACACACAAAAGTCGACTTCCCCCAAGCTGGACATGATAGTGCTAGTGAAATGATATGATCAATAAGATGCAGAAATATGCAAGGGAAAAATCAGAAAAGAAAGAAATCAGAATGCAGAAGAGGTGGTGCTCATTCTCCTCGAAAGAGGCTGGAGGTGCGTGGCAAGGAAGCAAATTTTATTCAAAGAAAAGCGATTGATCCTAATACGTTCCTTTCGCTGCCGAGAGGAGACAAGTTTATTCTAGTCTAGACTAGAGAGCGGTAAAATTTTTTTACACTACTAGATTTAAATACACCTGAGCAAACAGTGGATATACGATCTGAAGTGAAGAAGGAAGCTGCTCTTCCTGTTCTTTCTGTGGCTCCACCAATGTTCTGGTGCCATGAACACCAACGAACTTCAGCAATGCTCCCACAAGCTTCTCTCGATGATGTCCATCTAAATCATTCGAAAGAAAAGGAGCATCAGTCCGTGATGAAAAATCCTTCCCCGCATTGAATGTATCCCAAAGAATATCGTCAAAGTGAAATGTAAAGCGTGGAAAAAGTTGACGACGACTCCATGAGAATATGGTGCTATGCCCTGGTGGTGACGCAGTGATCTCCTGTCCACGTTCAGCGACGAGCTCGTCAGGTGCTGACATGCCCTGATATATCTCCGTATAGTGTGAATCTGGATCTTTTAGAGGGTATGTCACGTCAGTAGTATTTGAATCTAGAGATATGTGGAATGTAATTTGAGATTCAAAAATAGGGTCTAAAAGATCTCCCCTGAGTGGGAGCAGTAAGCTCTGGTGGATTCGATGCCTCTGGTGGAGTGAGGGTGAGCAGTGGAGGTAGTGGTAGAGGCAAGGGAGTATGAGGCTCAATAGAATGAGTCGTGACGTTCACGGCTCCACGCTTTCCATCCTCGTCGATATGGACATCCTCCATGGCCTCCTTGATGCCGTATGTCTCAAAAATTGTACCTGCATGGGGAAGGGGACTCATATCAAAATTTTCAAATTGTAAACCATAAGAGTTACCTTCTGTGGTGCAAGTCGTCGATGATGTATGAGACACGACTGCTTCACCCCCAAAAGTAGAAGTGGTAGGCGGAAATGGAATTGGTGAATCCACCTGGCACTGGGTTACCGTGGAATCCTCCATTAATAACTCAAGGATAGATTTCCGAGATGGAGATGAGGGTAACGGTGTTGTCGGGCCTTGATCTAAAAAGGAATTTTCCACGAACAACTCAAGATCGGTCGTAGGTGGTGGAAGTGGAAGTGGTGGAGTCATCTGGCCTTGGTTTAAAATATTGTCTTCTAATAATAATTCAAGGTTAGACACCGGTGGGGGGGGGAGTGATGATGGAAGTGGAGGTGATATCCAGTGCATTTGAGTTGCAATAGAGTTTTCCAAGAATAATTCAAGGCTCGATCTGGGTGGAGGATGGGGTGTGGAAATTTGGGGGTAAGGATGGGAGGGTTCTTGATGTAGGTCGTGGTTATATGAGTGTGGGGGTGTAGGGTTAGGCACTGAATTGGCAATTGTTTGCCGTATATGCCTGCATCCCACAAGCTTTGCAAACTGCCATGACCTGTGGATGATTCTCATATCCCCCCATCTGAGCACCGTATGGTGTGTAAGCATCAAAATTTCCGATGTATGATCCATCGGGCATCCACATAATTCACTTGACAAACAAAATTTTTGGCTACGACAAGCACGTCAGTGGTACAAGCAATAGCACAAATTGATAATGGTGGTAGGGAAAGAATCTGTTTATTGAAATTTTTATAATTTTTGAATAAAACGCAGTCTAGCAACCGCGTTCATGAGCTAGTCTCAGGGATTACTGTGTCCTAAATGAAAACAAAAACGTTGCCTCCCCGACAAAGGCGCCATAAAGCTTGGCGTTCCCCCAGATGTTTGGGTTTGTTTCGTGATCATGCAAGTGCAAGCCGTGAAATAGGATAGGGGACGCGAGATTTAAATATTTATAAGCGCAAGCACACGGTGTTGTAGTGTGGCTTGGGGGTCAAACACAAGGAGGCGTGGTTGTGCTTGTGTCAGAAGGGACCGAATTCACCCTATGGGTGAGCTAGCCCGAATCGATGGATAGGTTGTCACAGAATGTAAATACGGGATTAAACAATATAAAGGGAAACCCGAGACTTCGGTTTCCACCCTATCATGTGTTCTCGCTATTACGACCAGTGGATAGGATAACGATCGGGATTAGGGTTTAGTGGTGAGACGTTGCCACTAAGAGTGATACCAGCATCCCATGGGCCAGATATTCTGGTCGGTGCCCAGGATGATACGCCGGACTACCCAGGTTCGGTCAGTGGGCATTCCCATGTCCATTAACACTGACCGACTTCGGGAGAACTAAGCTCGCAACGATAACTCCCAGCATCTCATCCTGCCGCTCCCGCGCTCTAGGATTCGATGTCTACGCTAAGGGTGTGAGCTATAGCTAGGGAGTCAACCGCCATGTTTATTCCACCTTGGCCCAACGGTCAAAGGCGGTCTTTCTCCCGCCAATGACCAAATAGGTCGCATGTAATTTCTAACAATACATCGAAGCGGATCTTGACTGGACAATACACCGGACCCCAATCCCCAACACAACTAGTGTATTGCCATACGAATTGGACTCAGACTGCTAGAAATTCCCATTGACACATTCCATCTAACACATGCCATGCAATCAAGTCAAATGTAAATTTCCAAGCATCAATCCTACCCTAACCCGTATTAGGGTTCATTAAACACTACTCAATGGTGAAGTACATAAAAACAAGCTACAGAAAAGACATACAAACGTTCACCATCAAGCACAGTAAATACAATACAAAACAATGGAAAACAAGAGAAAGAAATACTTATCTCGCGTTCGGATCAATCATTTACAAGATTTATTGGAAGATAAAACTTAATCTAACCTAACCTAAAACTCCCAAGAAAGGGGAAGAAAAGTTGTTGAAAAATGGGAGAGAATCCTCTCCAAGTTGTGCCCTTACATGTATTTATAAGCCCCTCAAAAAACCCAATGGTTTGGGTCCAGAAAACCCAGCAAAACTGCCAAAACAGGCCCACCCAATCGGATGGAAGTTCACCCGATCGGGTGGAATGAAACAGAGACTTCGGCTACTAAAAGTTGGATCACCCGGACGGCCACCCGGACACCAACCGATCGGTTGAATTGGAAATCCAGACAGCACCCACTTTCAGCATACAGTTGCGCTCAGAAAATTCAAGAAAAATGTAGAAAAATCGAATTTGGGCATGCGACCTATCGTTGGAAAGCTAACGATGATGCCGACGCGATAAAAATAAGAGATCACCCAAAATCCCTCTGGAATGATAGCAGATCGTCGATGAATGCATCAGCAGTGCACGAAAGGGGAAGAAATTGCCACCCGATCGGTTGAAATGTCAACCGGTCGAGTGAGTTCGTAATCGCTTCGGCCATCGAGGTTCATGAGCTTCAACCGGGCACTGAGGAGAGCGGGTGGCGTGACCGGGTCGTCGTTTGTTGATTTTCATCTTCAGATGAACCGATTGGGTGAGATGTCACCCGATCGGTTGGAACTTAGCTTCAATTTTCCGAGAAGTCTGTTGGGCTGAACCGGTTGTTGACCCGGTCGGTTGATGCTCTCTTGCTTCAGCGGCTGTCCGGGTCCTGTACGCGTGTATCACCCGATCGGTTGGCTGTATCCAACCAATCGGGTGGGGGCTGAAAGATAGTAATCTTGGTCGTTTGACCCCCTGGATCACGCGTGACTCCTCCCGTTGCTCCGGGGACTTATGATATCCTCGTTATATGTCCTCTACGTTGGCAAACTTCTGTAAACATGCAAAAACATGGAGAAGTGAAAGAAAACTAGAAAATACGAGAAAACTGATATGAGATGGCGGAAAACAACGGAAAAACACAAAAGAAGATGTGCGTGAATATATGAAATATAAGCGTACATCACCCCCTTGGGTTGCCGTAGCGAGGCGAGGCAAGCTTGGGCGTCCAAGTTGTGTCCAAAGTCCTGGGCCGCTCCGAATCGAGTCGAATTCAATGAAAACATATAAAATATCGCAAGAATCAAGAATATCGAGGAAAGCACGATATAATTCAAAAATATGGATTCGGACGATCGAAACGACATGGGACTGCATGGTAAAAACATAGAAAATATAGACACAACAAAATCCCCAAAGCGTGCTTCTTACTCCCCAGAGGGTTAAAACAACGAAGTGAAAGAGAAGTCAAAAAATAAGAAAGGCGACTAAATCATCTCATTCACTTCGTTTGCATGGATTATATATAGAATGGACTTTTAATAAAGCAAGTGAACTCAAATTGAATCTACAATATGAAATTTGTCACGCCCCGCTTCCCAAAAATGTGGATGCGAGACGTGAGAAGGTCCGCTCAGGCTTGAAGCTGCAAAGCTCCAAGCCCGATAAGCGTCAATCAACAATAAATTGGCAGGTCCTTGCAACGCAATACGAAACAATGATAATAATAATGAAATGAGATAATAAGCAATTTATTAAATCTCAGAATATCCATAAAATAAATTACAATATCACAGAAAAGCTACCATGCTAAAAGGAAAAACTAAGGGCCCAAACATGGCCAACAAAAGTACAACGTACACAACAAAGGTGCCACGCACCGACAACTAACAAAAATACTAAAACAAAAGGAAGCTCAGCAAGGGTGCAAAGAAAGATCACCGGTATCCACTAAACTCCTCCTGGGCAGACATGGACTCAGGCTCAGCGTCGGCAACAACCGCGTACACAGCTATGGTCTCTAGCTCGGAATCTAACATGTGTCACCCAAAAGAGCAAGGGGCACATGTCAGCAATTCTAAAAATACTTGAGCAAGGAAACTGAAAGGAAAGTAAACTAACAACCTAGCAGTTATAGTTTGATGCATAGCATGCCAAGTTTAGTATGTGAGTAACAAATAAGGTAAGATGCAAGTGACAAGTAACAAGTAGCAAGTATGGCATGGATGACAAGTTTTACAAGTATAAATACGGACAAGTACAAGTCAAGTAAATCACGTCAAGTAAACACGTCGTGCACAGAGATTCCGTCCGTTGGCTAGAGTGGCTGATCGGGCCAACTCCTAAGCTCAAGTGACCGTTTATCTCTACCCATCCACGTGTATCGAGCCAGGGCATTACCCCGAACACGGAATGCTCGCTTCTGGATCACGAGCCAGGAAGTGTTTTCAACACGTATATCGAGCCAGGGCGTTACCCCGAACACGGAATGCTAACTTCTGGAACACGAGCCATGAAGTGTTTTCAACACGTATGGCATAGGGTTATGCCCGCATAACGGGTGCTTAGCTGGTAACACGGAAACACGGATTTGTACAAGGATTTGTAGCGTGTGCTACGATGCAACATTCAATGCATGGATGACATGGCATGGCATGTAGTAAGGCGTACAGGTAAGGAATTTAAACATGGCAGTTTAATATGCATGAACAACAAGTTAAAAGGGTTGGATCTAGCTTCGTCGTCAAGCTAGATCAATTGAGGTGACAGATCTAGTTTCGTTGTCAAACTAGATCAAATAGGCGTCTAGGCAGCTATCATTTCACTGTCTAGTCTCTTTTACGCTACAACAAGCAAATGGCCTAAGGCATGGCCTAAAACCCTAAGTGGCAAGTTTCACTTGCCTAGCACCGAGGATGACGATCAACGAGGCACGTCACAAAATGTTAGCTATGGGGATGAGATTGCTGCCATGGCAAAACAACAATAGAACAACATGCAACCTAGTTTATTATTAGGGTTTCAATACAGTCACAAAGAGGGTTATGAGAATATCAAAGGATCGAACCCTACCGTATAGAAGCGGAAGATCGATGCCGAGCAAGCACGGCAACGGAAGAACGATTCGAAGAACTACGGCTCAGATCTGGAAATGGGGAGAAAATATGGAGAAATGGGGTTTTGGGGGTTTTTTGGGGGTTGGAGGTGACCTAAAGCATGAAGGCCGGCCTAAATGGAGGGGGAGAGGGGCTCTTGAGGAAGGAGGAAGGGCTAGAGGAAGGTTGGGGAAGATCAGAGGTCTAGGGGAAGGGAAATGGCCAAGAGAAATGAAAGAAGGAAAAGAAAACGATCGGGCGTATTTATAGGAATGAACCGGCGGCCGCCCAAAAATTAGGGTTTCTGGGTGATTTAGTCGGTCAACGAAGGGTGGCTGATCGACTAGTTTGGGAACTAGTCGGTCGGTCGTTCAACTGTGACCGACTAACATCAAACAGCAAAAGAAGGAAGAAATCTGGGAAGTGAATTAGTCGGTCTGTGAAGGCCCGTCGACCGACTAGTTTGGGACCTAGTCGGTCGGTGAGTGTTCATGGACCGACTAACGATAAACAATAACTTAGGTAAAATTCATCAAAGGAACTAGTCGGTTAAAGTACAAGTTCTGACCGACTAGTTTCACATCTAGTCGGTCGGTGATTGTTCTTATACCGACTAAGAGTAAACAGTAACTCCTGTACAATTGATTCAATGAACTAGTCGGTTTGAGAAGAGTTACCGACCGACTAGATCTCAATCTAGTCGGTTGGTTCCCCTTCTTGAACCAACTAACGTGCACGAAAAGTGCCGAATTGAAGCACGAAGCTTCGGGAAGATTCCTACGGCTTCTAAGATCACTCTAACTCTAAATATGAGCGATATGAAGCTCGTCACGAGTGACTTACTCCAAGATCAATGATTCTAAGGAAGAAGCTAGAAAATCACAACGAAACGAACGAAAACAAAAGCTACGGAGACGGAAACCGCATATAAGGAGAAAATCCACCAAAACATATAAATAATATAGATAATTCAAATACATGAAAAACCAGTCGTTACATCCTCCCCAACTTAGAATAAAGTCCGTCCTCGGACTTTCTAACGTATCTAGTCGCTCTAGTAACTACCCCAATCATATCACATTCAATCAGGTATAATCATTACAAGTGCTTATATTCGCACTAGGTAATCAAACATTAACACTAGTAGCATGTATCATCCACGCACATCATACTCTTATACCTATCATAGCCATTCATACTCATACATGTATTTCCATCATATACACATATACACATACATCCCTTAATTATATAGCTATTACTTACCTAGCACCAAACATTAGTCCATATACTCACAACCAATTAAATAGTTCACACGAGTAAATACCATCGAAATACTCTACGTTTAAGTATCTACCTAAGAACAAGGCAATAAGAATACACTACTCCCTATATCTCCTAGTATACATCCAATACCAAACACGTCAACACACGTAATCACACTACACCATTCTAAACTCAAGTTATTATATTTAATATACTTCCACCATCATTATAATTTCACAATTTATAGTCATTCAAACGCACACAGATACTTCACCATATATTTACTTCAAATATAGTCCTATAACTATATTCACGACACGCCACACATGCCATGGTCATCAATACTTATAACTAAGCACATACTTACCCGTGCATGGTGCACACCCACACACGCTAACATTTCATTCATATTTACCAATCATACAATTATAAAATCAGTACATCGACACACTTAGTCTTAGCTAGCACATATATATATTCACGCACGCAAGCCCCCTAATAAATAACTGTACCACAAGGCCAACACCTATAACTATACACTGGTTTAGTGACCCACAATCATGTGTGTAACACAACCGGACACAAACAATCCAAACATTATACATACATCATCCATCACTATACACCAACCACATACAAATACACCAATTTACATAGAGTACACCCACTCAAGCTTGAGTGAGACTCAAAATCATGGCAGAATATTTCCATATACATAACACAGCATCCATACATATACCAATACTATTCCAATGCATACACATCTACCAACATAACCATATACATATCATAATGTCAAACACCTTTAATATTTAATCGGGTAATACCACATATTTCGATCACTTCATATACCATGATAATATTACAAACATCAGCACACTTATAATTACAATACTCTCCCTAATAAATGCAGTCATCGTATAGTCACATACATGTATCATATATATTCATACCATATCCATCCATCTATAAGTGGTACATCAATACATTTACTTCATACATTAGTTAAGATATGCAGTAGTCGGGTATACCTCATTGAATACACGCGTACTACATCTCATAAAAATAAGTAATACCAATCAAACAATTAAAATCCTACTATCATATGTATATCACACTTATACTCATGCAGCTAATACATAACTACCTACACACAATATACCAATACCAACACACATACAACTTCATATGCACCATGAAATTTAATACGCTACGAAGACACATCAAATTACACTAATGGGGCCCACCAAACTATATTAAGGTTGACACGGCGACGACAAGCCCTATTGGCTTGACAAAAGGAAAGAAACTGAAATCAAAAGCGTAACGAATAGGATGATCGAAAAGCATGAGAACGGTCGTGTAATGTTGTAATGATGCTCCATTAGGATACATGGAAAATAGTGTGTAAAAGATATAAGTTAAAACGAAGAGTACGAAACCGGTCGATAAAATGAGTCGTTCGAAATAAGTTTGAGTCGAATATATATAATAGGAGGAAATGGTTTATTTAGCTTATATAAAGCTATCACAAGTAAAAGCAAATCATTTACACGAACATATAGGGCATATGTTAGAAAATGTTATGCGGCAGTAGTTTAAAATTTTTTGGAAAAAAGTTTCGAAATTCAAGGAATGAAATCAGATCAAATATAGTGTGGGGAATTTAAGCTCATGCCAACTGTTTTTCCAAGTCTTAAAACGGAAGAGAAATTCCAATAAACCATATTGAAAGTACTTTTAGAGAATCCGGATTCGCCAGCAGAAACTGATTTATACAAGGGTCTTAACGCACGAGCACAACGAACATAGTACTGATATATAAAAATAACTGAAGTTCTATTCTAGAAATAGTTTTTTTTAGAAATTCGTATGATGAATGGAAGGGTGATAACATCTTAGTTGTATGGAAGCAAGTGGGAGGATATATATAGGAATTTTTTTTAAATTGGTAATAAAGCTTTAAAAAAATCGAATTATGGAGGTCTAAATCAGGAAATGGTTTCGAAAAGTAATTTTACAAAAATCTGAATCGGGGAAAACGTTGAGCATAAAATCGACTTGTTGAAAGCTGAAGTCCCATGTGACTTGAAAGGTATATAAGAAATAAGTACGATGCAGTATTCGAATAAGTTTTAATGGCATAAGTAAGAAAAGAAAATTATAATCCGGGTTAGGAAAAACAGAAGTACGGTTCAGAATAAAATTGGTATATGAAAAGGGGCAAGACATTTATATCGATATGAAAACATAGGCTGGAAAATATTATTGTAACGAATGGTTTTCATGTATCTGGATTTATTATATTATATTATGAGTTTTGGTGGATTTTCTCCTTATATGTGGTTTTCGTCTCCGTAACTTTCATTTTCGATCGTAACGTCGTGTTTTCTAGCTTCTTTCTTAGAATCGTCGATTTCGGAGTAAGTCATTCGTGACGGGCTTCGTATCGGTCATATCTTATTGTTAGATCAAGCCTAGGAGTCTTAGAAATCGATCCTGGAGCTCCGCGCTCCATATCGGAACTTTTGGTGCTTATTAGCCGGTGTAAGAAGGGGCACCGACCGACTAGATGACGATCCAGTCGGTCGGCAAGCCTTCTTGAACCGACTAGTTGGCTTTCTAAATTTCTCAGGAGTTACTGTTTGTCGTTAGTCGGTCTAAGAACGTTGGTTGACTGACTAGGTTGCAAACTAGTCGGTCGGTAATGCTTCTTTAACCGACTAACTCTTCAACTAATTTTGGTATCAGTACTGTTCATTCTTAGTCGGTCTAAGTTCATATCTCGATCGATTAGTTGTCAAACTAGTCGGTCATCAGTTGTTCATTGACCGACTAAATCGAAATCCTAATTCTGCACAGGAGTTACTGTTTACACTTAGTCGGTCTGCGTTGGTCAACCGACCGACTAGTTCCCAAACTAGTCGGTCAGTGGTTGCTCTTTGACCGACTAATCTGTGTTAAAACCCTAATTTCTGGGCAGCCGCCAGCCCATCCTATTTAAACCCCTCCCAAACGATTTCTTCTTCCTCCACTCGACTAAAAACCCTAGTTTCTCCCCCATTGAGCCCCTTCTACCTCAAACCCTTATTCCTTCATCCCAAGCCCAAGATCCATCATCCAAACCATCCCTCAACACATTCTACCTCTTATCTTCCCCAAATCTCCATCAAATCCGCAAAATCACCCAAAAACCCTAGTTCTCCAAACTTCTCCATTCGTTTCCAGATCTGGTCCTTAGGTTCTCCGGAGTGTTTCTTCCGCCTCCTCACGGTAAGAAATCGATCTCTTGATGTTTTCATAACCCGTATGTTTTATGAAACCCTAATGAAATTACATGTTGTTTGATGATTGTTTCTCCATAACAGCGACCTCCCCGTAGATTAGCATCCGCGAGACGAACCTTCGTGATCGTCATCCTCGGTGCTAGGCAAGTGAAACTTGCCACTTAGGGTTTAGGCCATGTTTTAGGCCATTTGCTTGTTGTAGGCGTAAAAGAGGCTAGGCGACGAAATGATACTCGCCTAGGCGCAAATTTAGGAACTAGCTTGACAACGAAGCTAGATCTGACATTTATCATGTTGCACAATTACCATGACATGTTTAAATTCCATTAACGGTATGCAAATTAATTGTCATGTCATTGCATTCTTTAAGTGAATCCGCGATTGCGTAGCATTGCTACAATACTTGTGTTTCCTGGCTTGTGACCAGAAGCGAGCATAATGAGTTGCTAACCCCAACGCTCGATATTGAATTGTGAACTAGGAAAACAAGCTCCCATGCGGGGCAACCCTGGCTCATTTACTGGGCTCATGTACATGGACCCTGGCTTGTTTGCGTGTGGGATGGGGTAAGAGTTAAGCGGTCATTCAACTGGGAGTCTGCCTGATCAGCAACTGCAGTTGTAAGGCGTAAACTCTGGGTTTGGGGTAGTGTTAAGCGGCCAATCAGCATGAATGTTATACCATTCAGCTGTAAGGCGTAAACATCTACAAACAACGTGAAACGTGACTATTGAATTGATTGAGATTGTTAGTAGCTTGGCTACTCTTGTCATGTCCCGATAATTGTTCTCTTGTACTTATTGCCTCGCCATGTCTTGCTTGTGCACTCATGATATAACTGCCATGTCATGCATACTATAACTGCTAGGTTGCTAGTTGCCTTACTTTCAGTTTCCTTGCCCAAGTCTTTTAGACTTGCTGACATGTGCCCCTTTACTCTTTTGGGTGACACATGTTAGATCCCGAGCCTGAGTACCTTGTTGAGGACGAGGTGTTTGCTGACGCCGAGCCCGACCTTGTGTTTGACGGGGAGTACGTGGACACTGGGGACCAGTCCTAGTGTCTTCGTTGAGCTTTCCTTTTGTTTTAGACTGCTATTTGGTTGTCGGTGCGTATCACCTATACTTTGTTCGTTGTTGCTTTTGTTGGCCTTGTTCTGGGCCTTTTAGACTCTTTTTTTAGCCTGGTGGCTTTTCTGGATGTCAAACTTAATTTTCTTGATTGGACATTTTATGAGATATGAGAATTTTATTTCTACCTCTCCTTGTGTTATTATTGTTGTTCCGTTTGTGGTTACAGGGACCTGCTTTTGTTTTATTGACGCTTATCGGGTTTGGGGCTTCACAGCTCCACTCTCGTGCGGACCTTTTCACGTCTCGCCTCCATTTTAGGGAAACGGGGCGTGACAATTATAAACTAATAATCAAAAATCTCGACAAAAGTTTCAACATTTAGAAAAGAACAAATAAATTTGAGCCGGCGAAAGAGTATGAAATCTAATATATATATATTAAAAGTTTTCGAACAAATTTAAACTTAGCGAAAGAGGAACATCGAAAATACTTTTAGGGGAAACAAGGATTTGCCACAAGAACGGGTTAGTAAAAAGACTTGAAGTACGGGTACGACAAACTGATAATCAGTATATATATATATTCATAAATTAATTGGAGTTCTATTTATCTTGAAGGAAGTATTTTAAAGTACGTATGGTAAATAGCTAAAATGAATTTCGCGATTTAGAAAAGGTGGTATATTGAATTATCGAAATAGTACTAAAGTTTAAAATCAAGTGTGGACGATATATGTTAGAAAAATAGTTACAAGATAGTAATTTAAAATTACGACCAAGTAGTCTTCAAAACCTAAGAATGACCTTAGCTCAAACGGAGGTAATGGAAATATACTGAAGGAAGGTTTAAAAACAAAATTCAAATCGAGTGGAAACTTTTAAGAAGGAAAAATTTGAAAACGACTTTAGAAGAATCAAGATTTGCAATGGAAAAGATTAGAAGGTCAACGATAATAGTAAGGAGGGGGTCATGTGAATCGAGGGCAATGGATGTGGTTTGCGTGATGAATGCACCTAAATTACGATTCAAGAAAACTATGATGAAAACCCACGGTCAGTAACACCGAAGTGTAGTGACCAGGAAAAGATTGAATTAGAGGGTTCTAATCATCGATTGACTAAAGGTCAAGAAAAACTTAACACTAAGGCTTCCTAATAGCTAGAGTACATTAGAGGCCTCAGGGAAGGTTCTAAGAGAATCGAGATCATGTTCTGTTGGGCCCGAAATCAATGAAACCAAGCGA